>JAUMHH010149187.1:2955-19821 GCA_032359455.1 Chlamys rubida | reverse complement strand
TCAGTGAACACGATGATGGTCTATCAGTGAACACGATGATGGTCTACATGTATCAGTGAACACGATGATGGTCTATCAGTGAACACGATGATGGTCTACATGTATCAGTGAACACGATGATGGTCTATCGTGAACACGATGATGGTCTATCAGTGAACACGATGATGGTCTATCATTGAACGACTGTAAGAACCACGCCCATCGGATTCAATGAATAATGTCATTCTAGAGTAGATAAATAATTTTATAAACACCATCAAAATAAAATGGAAAACATTTAGACACCAACTAACTAGGTAAGCTTTGAAGCAAATTAGAAAACAATAAATGCAAGCATTTACCAAGACTTACAAATAACTTTAAATTTGATCCTTTAACACCTGATATGAAGCCATAAGGGTGTTATAGTTTATTTAGTGAAGTTCAATGACGTCTTATTTTGAAGAGGAACCCATTTAACTTCTATGAAATACTTTAGTGTCATAAAGCTGTATATGCACTTTGAGGTCTTCAGAATAGATACATGTAACTCCCTTTTCGAGGGGAAATTAAAACGGATAAAAGACCGCGTTTTGTAATAACACTGCGATGTAACGCGTACCAGGATAAGAGTATTCCTGAGGCGATGATACTCAGACACCAAAATTGTAGGGTTTCCAGAAATGATTCGCGAGAGAGGAATTAAGACCAGCAATATGCTACAAGTAATTTTGTGATATCCAAACTGTCAGTCCCTCCCAACATACACAGCGCGTGAAACTCATTTCCGGTGGAAAAGGCGTTGGTGCACGTGTACTTGATTCTTGTGTCTTTGATTGCTTTCCTTTCTACAACCTGTATGAGGCGATCGATCAGCATACCTCGATATCGTCGACGATGTGAGCTTTGTGGGTGTTTTCTATGAAACCTCATTTGTCTGGACATTTGGGTCGGTGTTTACAGTGGAACCTCGTTATACTGGACAGTTCGGTTTGTTGTATAGATAAACCTCCTTAGTCTGGACAATTAAGCTTGTTTTACAGAAATAATTTATTTTCATTATCTGCACTTTCACAGAGACTAAAGGCTATACTACTTTCTACAGAGAGAAAAACATTTCCTTCGCCTCACTTTGCACCGTCTTCGATCACTAACCCTCCACCATTTGGTAGCGGGTTCGAAACATACGTTGGGCAATCGCCAGGTACTGGCCGCAGGTCAGTGTTTTTTCTCCGGATACCCCTGATTTCCTCCACCATCAAAACCGGGCACGTCCACAAATGACCATATCTGTTAATAGTGCTTAAATAGTAACTAAACCCAACCAAAACAAAATAATTTTGCACCGTTAGAGATGTTTCCCGTCTAGTCCAGAAAAGTAAGTAGGTCAGGGTAATGCCTAAATAATAGGTCAATCGTCATAATAGACTTTGACATCTCAAATGATGATAGTAGGTCGCGATAGGCCTCATAGCCGTAATTGGTTTCAGATAGATGAACGAATCTATGTCAAAATCCATGCTAGAGACAAACACGGAAATGAAATGGCAATGAAGCTAGATGCATTGTCAGTTTGTGGACAAGATGGACTATATCCTCTGAAAATATTAAAAAAATATCAATATAAATGGCTGAAAGGCAGGGATGTCTGAGACGGGGAATGAGATCAAGGATCGCCAAGAGATCGATAACATATACCAGATAAATGTCGTCTCAATTACCGTGCACGGCTATTGAGTCAGAGTGCTGTATTTCAATAATGTACGGAAGCCGGTTAGTGCCACATAAAATAATTAAGTCGTAATTACGAGATAGCTATGTGTCGTAATTACGAAATACTAAGTCGTAATTACGACATCAAAATATTACTCCATGTGGCACTAACCGGCTTCCGTAATAATGGCGGGAATCGCCATTTGGTAATAAATTAAACGTATTCATATTATAACTGCATTGTTAAATATATCTTATTCAACTGAAGGTTCACTTCTTCATTTTTTTGCTTATGACATGAACGTTTGCACATGTGAGGAATGCAATGGATTCGGGACATAAACAAATTAACATAATTTGTACTTGTTTTTCCGTGCTCAACGTTCAGGAACGGGTGTCAGTATGTGACCAGGAAATACCGTACGGGTGACCTCGGCAGATTTCAGTGAGGTAGCACTCTAAAAAAGTTGGCGTCATATTCGCGCTAATACAAGTAGGCAAGATACTTCTTCAATCACACACATCGATAGCACAAGGAGATAAGTCTTTTATATACATTAGCTGTAATTAAGACGCTGAACCCTATAAATCAACCATGGATGGTGGTTGTGCAGTTTACCACTTACATTTGTATAACACTGTATATGGCAAATACAGAATAACGAAACCATGAAGGAACACGACCGTAATATACACATGGATACAAAATTGACGCCGACTAGAAGAACATATAACAGAAGGAAATACACCAAGAATCCCACAACAATGAGTTCTAAGGGAAAGAGTATCCTGAACCACATGTGGCACCTGTCATGATGTGTCTCCATCCAATCTATATTTAGACATCACGTATGGCATAAGCGATTTCAAAATTGTGAATACACATTTAAAACACGATACTAACACTTTTTGTAAAACATAATTCATTTGGTGTTCTAGCATGTTTGTGCTGTAATGCTAGTTTTGATGCGCCGTTGTTGTAACGTTAATTTTCATTGGTTACGATAAGTATTCTGTGTTGAAACGTTAGTTTTAATTGGTTACTTCAAGCCTCCGTTCCAAGTCCTATATCTGATTCTACTGGTACAGTAAGCTCACTGTAGTTCATCATTTCCTATAAGGATACATCTCGCCGGAATATCTTGTTTCTTTTCCCCATTTATTTCTTTGCAGAGACTCTTTACGGTCATTTTGTGACAGCTCAACCATCAACCTATTTGTCATGCTGAGATACATGTCATGTATTCATTTGTCATCGGGATTTTACACAGAATGATCGTTAATGAAACCCAATGCTTGTTGTGAATAAATGTGTTTCGTGTAAGAACGTTCGCTCGTCCAATCTTCAATGCCTGAATTAATCCTCAATTTATATGTGAAGACATTTTATTTATGTATGTTCATAGATGTCATTAGCGGTTTCGCACGAGAGCCCCTCCAAAATGAGTTCTCCTAATTCAATTAGGTCCCAAGGTCGGTAAATTCCCATCTACAAACATAAACGTACGCATACCATTGATTTCATACAAATCTTACCATAACAGGAGTTCGGGTGTACCATCCTCCTTTACGCACTAGTACATTATTGTGTGATATGCATCAAAGGTACTTTGCTGGGTTTACCGTGTGATGAATTTCATTAACGAATACAGCGGTGTACAGACAAGGGTATTCTTGAAACGATGTCTTTAAATCAGTTTCAACGAATTTGACTGATGTTTGTTTTTCCATAAAAAACGTATCCTTCTCTGATCCATTTCAAGACAGAGAACAACGCTTTTCTGATCAAGGTCAAGGACTGTGAGCAACGCTTCTCTGTCACTTGAAGAGGACATGAAACGACACATGCTTGTCGCATGCTAAGGACGCAGAATGCACCATGATCCACGCGTCCAAGGCCTGGGAACGACGCTTCTCTGTCCCAAGACAAGGATCTAAAACGTCACTTCTTTGCTGCATGTCAAGGACGCGGAATGGCGCTACTTTGACCCACGTGACCAAGGATCGGGAACCACGCGTCACTTTTCTATGTCAACGACTTATAACTGAACTCTCTTGTCCCTGTCAAGTACTTGGACCGGAGCTTCTCTCGTCGATTTCATCTAATCGGAGACGCTGCTCTCTAGACCACTTAATGACTTAGAATGACGGTTCCCTAGTCTATATCAAGTACTTAAAACGATACTTCTCCTTCCAAGAACACAGCAGGTAAACGAAAATGTTACACAACAATTTAACGACCTCCTCTCCCCCTCCCCCCAAAATAAATTGTCCTACGAATCATTTAATCCTTTTCCTATGATAAGACGAATTTGACATGCGTAATGCTATCTCCGGAGTTGTGCTTTCTTAAGTCGATGTTTCCTTTTTGGTTTGTTTGTTTTGTGTTTTTCGTCCTATTAACAGCTATGATCATTCAAGGACGTGCCAGGTTTTGTTGGTGGAGGAAAGTTCCCGGAGAAAAACCACCGACCTACGGTCAATACCTGGCGAATGCCCCAGGTAGGTCTCGAACCCGCGATCCAGTGGTGGAGGGCTAGTGGAAGCAAAATGTCAGACGCCTTAACCACTTGTTAATTTTGATATTGAATAAGGACACGAGGACATTTTCACAAATATGTTTCTATTGAAATTACTCTGAAAGAATTTAAATATTTGAAAAATTATCATGGTCTCCTTCCTGTAAATCTCCTATTTTTCGTGTAGCTCCAATTTTCACTGTTTTTGAAGTCAAATTATTTTCGTGAAAGTTAGATTCAATGATACACCCTTGTCATTCCTTAAGTAAGAGAACCGCAGCTTGTCCGACTTTACCAATACAAGTTGATTACGTGAATTACGTATACATGAATGCAATGCTATCTAGGATATGAAAATATTAGGTCAACATGCCAGGAAAAAAATCGGTAACAGAATCGAAAAGAAAATGTAAGCAATGACCCAAAATTTCAACACAAAACAAAAAATAAATATATAAACACCAACAAAATGAAATCTCCGCACGCAAATGAATGTATTGTGGACTGTCAACTGAAGCATATTATAAACTGAATACAAATTCAATACTATACAGCATTTTAAGGAAATAATAATCAAATAATATGACTTTATTTATTTAGCATGACCAACCTTGAATTATTCATGACAATCTTACAAGATTTCATCAAATCATTTCGACATCATCGCGTGTCCGCAATAAAACAGCCAATACATAACGAGAGTCACTAATGCGTAATATGTGTTTGTTACAGCTAGACGGGACGTAGGCTTTATCAATTCATACAGGGATGAATGCGTCTCGCCGCCAGTTTAAGGATCACCGTACCGCTGGGAAGAAATGTAGCTATTCGTTGAAACCTTTTTTTCCGGCATGACTTTAACTTTGATAAATCATTTCTGAAAAGGAAACCAAACATTGCGGGACTTCTATGAAAATTAATAAAGATGAAATAAACAAAATATAATCAACAACAGTGTGTTGAGCGTACACAATCAGCAGGGCTATACTAGGAGGATTCAAGTCTTCATAGGGAGATATTAGCCAGGTGGCATAGGACAGTAGTTAGCGCCTGATAAGGCAGCTCCTGCGAATTCCTCAAAATTGTACTGATATATGTATATGCTAATTGTATTGATTGTATAGATTGTATATCTATGTACTGTAAAGCGCTTTAGAGAGGCTTATTCTAGCTAGATAGGGCGCTATATTAAATGCTGTGTATTATTATTCATTATAATTAAGCCTTTGACCTCAGATTGTTATACCATCGCTCCAAACCAACTGAGCTACCTTCTCTACGGAAAGTTACACATTTTTTTATTAAACTAAATTACGGGAGGTAACTCTACCTGTGTATACGAAATAGTACTGTGCATTGGGACAGGGATCCTTAAGGAACGTTGTATCTCCACGCTGTAAGGCAATTCTTCTTTTCCACTGTGTTATTCTCTGGGTCAAGGATTTTCTTTATTGAGAATCGATAAACGTTTATGTCGAACATGTCAAAACGAGGCCTTTATTAATACAAAGGTACTGTATCCCTAATCGGTCACCCTGGCCAATCTCTAAACAAATTGACCCAAAATAGTATCTACACAGCCAGACGTGAACGACCTGACCGAGAACAATACGTTCAAATACAGAAAGGTTAGCGAGACTGGACGGTGCACGTTTCATTCCAACCTAGCGGATCTATAGCTGTAGGACAACAGCGTGTTGTATAAGAGTTTGAGTCATACTCCCAGCTGTGCACGGCTACCACGCCGAGTGTCTATTCAACTATAATCGTGGTCGAGACAGCCGCCATTTTTGACCGTTTCATCAATCAATGGACGTTCCCTTTGGCAGGCTGACCTTGGAAAGCAAACAAATGACCTATATATATACTTTGACACTGTTATTATGGTTCGAGGTATCAAGTTAAGTGGTATCTTTTACACCAGGGACAGGCTTGCGATTCAACTTCTGGTTGATGAAAATGAAAGAAAATGACTAAAATATTTTGTTTATCTTTTTTTCCCGCGGGGTTCTAATTTTTACGAGATAGCATTATGGCCAAGTAAATAAAAAAATATAAAAAAACAATGAATAAATATTAATAAAACTATTTTCATTTTTTTATGTTTTAGTATTTCGAAATTCGATTGAACTGATTTAAATTTTGACATAATAACTCTAATTTTCAAAATTCCGTGATAAAAGGTCCAGATTTCGAGCTAGTAGCACGACTATATTGACATGAGCAAGCGGAACATTTCAAATGAGTAAATCCACTTCTCGAGTAAAAAAATCGGAATTTCGAGTAACTAACACGAAAAGACGATCTTTGCTACCTGTAATGCCCTCTCCGTCAATTTTCGTAATTTTCGTATCAATAGAACCGACATCTGCAGAAATAAGTATTGGACATCCGTAACGCATTGCTTGATGAGTTTGAGACATTCTCACTTGATATTTTTTATTTTTTTTTAATGAAAAATACCTTTCTTATATACAATGTGTGCTCGTCAAATTGAAGTCTCAATATGTACGCCTACTGAAGAAACAGGAATTTCGATCAACTTGACTTGTCACGTGTGAAGTTATTATCTAGCTTTTGCTATATATAATATACATGTACGTAATGTATATCCTAACAGATCATCAACGTTAGTATCAACTGACCAAACTACCAGACCGGGAATGTCTGGCGGAAGTGTTTTAAATTACATGTATCTCTTATCGAGTGGCAGTAACGCCAAGTAATGCTTAGATTGGGAATGAAATATATCGAAGATTTTTATACATATTTAATGATTTTGGTCATACCGCCGAGTCCAGACATAAGACATCTGGACGTAAAACTGAATGCGAAAATTGATATATATAACTACATGCACTAACGTTCAAACGGCAGTTTCCTCATATCTTTGTAAATTTAAACACCCGTAAGTTATACTGGTCGTAGGTTAAGTGTTTTCAAATGCAATTTTGATAGCTTGATACGATTTATTAGTTTACACGAGAGGATTATGTGAGAATATTAAAATGAGACAAAATTCTAATGAATATTCATTGAGAAAAGCAAGTCAACGAGACAAGTAAACTAGACGTTGCTTTATTTACCAGATTATATCTGATCCGGCGATAGGACCAGCTGATACCAGCTGTCGTCAGCTGCCATAAAAACGTTATTGTCGATGTCAATACGTACAGAATATTAACAGAAGAGAAATAAATAAATAAATACACTTCTGACAGAACACGATATGATAATCAATTCGAAGAAAACACACCATGACGTCAGCAAATAATAACATAAGCGAAAATGAAAGATTAAAACAGGATTTTGGAATTATGAAAACAAAAAAGAAAGTCGTCACGAACCATATTAACAAACTGAGAGGAGACCTAATGAGTCGTTCTATTTATAAATCTGCACTTGTTTTTCTTTGCAGACAATCACGTATCATCCTACAGAATCCGGGTTAGCGAGTTCGAGTCGGGGGAAATGACAGACTAGAGACGTCTCCCTAGTGTTACAACTATACCACTGAGTCAACAAAAAATAATATACAACATCGTCACCACACAAGACAAATATACCACTGAGTCAATATACAGGGTCAAATATACCACTGAGTCAATATACAGGGTTAAATATACCACTAAGTCAACCTACAGCTAAAATATACCACTGAGTCAACAAAACAAAAATATACAACATCGTCACCACACAAGACAAATATACCACTGAGTCAACATACAGGATCAAATATACCAGTCAGTCAATACACTAAGACAAATATACCACAGAGTCAACACACAAGAACAAAAATACCACAGAGTCAACATACAGGGTCAAATATACCACTGAGTCAACACACAAGGGAAAATGTACCACTTAGTCAGCACACAAGGACAAATACACTACTGAGTCAACATACCATGACAAATATACCACTGAGTCAACACACAAGGACAGATATACCACTGAGTCAATACACAAGGAAAAATCATGATACAGCGTCAACACACTGAACAAAATCGGAACTCAAAGTCGTTTCAAAAAGACAGAAACGTCAAATGAAGAGAAAAATATACAGAATGAATGACAAACGCTCCACGAACGCTCCACGAATGTCAGGTGGCATAACTAGGTCCTTAAGGATCCCTTTACCACTGCCACAAACTGTATCTACGCACTGGCTTTAGCTTTGATCAATCATTTCCTGAAACGAAACCATACATTGCGGGACGTTCAAGAAAATTAAGAAAGGTGAAAAAAGATATCAACAACAGTGTTCAGATTGTGAAAACTTCACCGAGCTAGATCGGGATTCGAACCCAGGACTCCAGATTGTAAATACTGTACCTCTAAGTGACTGAGGGGAGTGTTCTGTCCCAACTGTGCTACAGTTAAATATTGTACCTCTAAGTGACTGAGGGGAGTGTTCTGTCCCAACTGTGCTACAGTTACATGCAAAACGAAATGAAGGGTTGGTAACTGAGAAAACTAGAGTGCAGTGGGCCAGGGATCCTTAAAAATGTCTAAAGCACAGTTTAACTCATATTTCTGTTATAAAACTGAATTAGTCACACATGCCCACATCCTACACGTGATTCGTGTCAGAGATTTCTCCGTTACAATTACCGGTTCCAAAAAGTTCAGAATAAGCTGGAAGCTGTTATGAATGCAGTGGTTTGTATGCATTTGTCAAATGCATCATTAAGTTTGGACCCCGATACCGTGTACCTTTCCAAATAAAAACGCAAGAAAAACTAAATTGCGTGCACCTGGTATGTCTGTAGCGATAAATATTATCTCATTGCTTGATACCACAAAAGTTACGTTGTAGAAACTTTCAGTTCTCGTTTCCGTGAACTCTTTAGAATAGGAGGCGCATTTCACAGTCAGGAAGTCAGTGTATAACATGCACTTCCCTAATGATGGAGTCAGGATAATGAAATCGGTTGCTAGGTTACAGTAAATATTTTAACACATGTACCAATTTTCACCCAAAACAGTTTATATATTCAATGTGTTATAACTACGAGAGGCAAAAGCATTTATTACATGTAGTCTTCTCATGGTATAATGATTGTGTAAGGATGGGCTTTCACGATGGAATGAAAACACACCTAACGTTTTATGAAGGGAATAGTCGATAATGAGGTTCAAATGAATGTATACATTTGGATCACGAACTACTTAGATACCCGACGTAGATATGGATCAGGTGCTAATATCGGCGCGTGATTAGAGACCAATTAGGGCTTGGAGCATTGTGGTCGGAAGTCACGTTCGTCAACAACACAAATTCTACCTAACTTCGTATTAGCAGTGATTATTTAACGAAACGTGGCGGGTGTTTATTCGTTAACTATAAGTCCACGAGGTTGGATGTAAGATTGTGGCCGAAATGAATTCTGGCAAGTTTTACTTTAAATACTCGTTCAAAAGTGAATTTATTTTTGAAGCCAAAATTTGTATATTAGTAGAGGTTAAGCGGATCTCTTTTACCTTCTTTGCCGTATCTGCATTTCAATATATTGTACACATGTTTCAGATATTACTTGAACATTTTAGACATACAATTTAATTCTTTAAGCATTATTTCTACTGAAAAGTCCGGAAGTAATGGCTTTGTTCATTTACTGCACTAAAAGGACAATTTGGCATCGACCTACTGAATTGTTTTAACACCTGGTAGATGGTCCCTTACTTCGTTGCTCTAGTAATTTTTACGTCACAAGAGGTTGACTCTCTTGATGACTTTTTAACACTGTTCTCAATCTACTTTGTTTTTTAATATACATTGTACTTCGGAACACTGAAAAGTCCCAACGAAATGACACAATAAACGTCCGCTTGGTTTTGCTTTCTGATCAATTTCAGACAAAATGTGCTTGCGTATTTCATATTTTAGTTAATATTTCAATTTTCAGGCCTCCGTCAAGGTGTTAGATTACTCCATACCGACATATTTATCAATATTTTCGTTTCCACAAATACAGCCGTACCCCACAACGACACAATCATATACAAGTTTTCGCTTCGCATGTCCAACCCACATAACGACACACAGGTACATGTGCATATGTTACAACAATATTGACAAGTGTTTATTACAGCGAACCTTCGTTAGCACCACTGATTTATACAAATATGTTTGAAATTATTTTGGTATGCCTTCATTGTTTTGGTATTTATGTTCGGCAACAAGAAGAGGAAGAAGAAGAAAAAGAAAAAGAAGAACAACAATATTGAAAAACGTCAATATCAATTTGAAAATATTGAAGGCATACCAAAACACTTTCAAATCTATTTATTTATTTATCAATTCTATTTTTTTATTGGCGTTTTCAATGTTGTTGTTGTTGTTGTTGCCGAACATAAATATCAATAAAAAACAGAATTAAAAGAAAATTTAGATAAAAAAATACGAATTGAATATAAATAAATGATAAATCAAAAGAAAGCATAAAAACAGTTTCCAGTATTTATTTACGCGATTGTACTTTGAAAGAAAAAAATCGCAAGATTTAGAATTTGCGAAAAATGAACCACTATCTCTCCTCTTAAATTGAAGCGTTGTGTCGATACCAGCAGGCGTGAGTATAATGATACATGTATATAACTTCATAGGTAAATGTATGATTCGGACTTGATCTGGGGAAGAAATATAAAAAATACTGAATGATTTGCGAATTACGTTTAGTATCTATATTCTGGTCGTAATTTCTGCAGTTACCGCGTTATTTTCATTCTGCACTTATTAAGCGCGGACTTAAGCCAAATACAAATCTAATTAATTATGAAAGAAAAGAAAGGTCGGAATCATTGCAACATTTAACAATTAAGAAACACGCGAAGAATTGTTTTTCTCCCCATTTTGCTGCATTTTCACATATGTTTTGGAACACGTTAAACATTAATCTTTACTCTTTTAATCTTCATTTGAGTCCTCAAAGGACGAAACGGCCAGATGATGCAGAAAATATTTACTTTGTCTCTTGTGCATCAGATTCCGAAACCTTACAAGAGTCTTTGAACACGTTTTAGCGCTGGCTCTTCCACTACCAATCTGCGAACCATTTAATTAGAATTACATTCATATGTTAATTATTTTATCCTCCAGAACAGGAATAAATAGAATTCGGATTTCCAAGGAGTTATAATATCTTTTTATCAATTTTGAAAATGCTTTCTTTAGAAAGGTTTCTTCTATCTGCGTTTGATTCCCCCCACTTGGTACACTACTACAGAGTATAAAAACACGCCTTCTTCAGCTCATATCGAGGGGCGAACGGCATTACAGATAAATGGCTGCGAACTTTTCTGGAGCATAGTTTGTGATCAAATCATGACAAAGGTTAAGATGAAATATACTAAATATGATATCATTTATTGAGTTAAGTGAGTACAAAAGTCTACTTAATAAATATAATGAATGTTACATAATCAAATCTTAATACAAAAAAGATAAAAGAAGTCAGCGTGCTGTTAAAGCAAGGTATTTTTTTCTCAGAAAATAGTTTTAATGGCATGAATAGAACAAAATCTTGACAAAATTCAAATCATCCATCCGGATCATCGTTTATCTGTTTCTCCCCTATATAGTTCGACTTATGCTAATAACATTTTAAGAGCAGTATAATAATGACGCTATGTTACTTTCAACATATTTTTTCTTTTTTTTCTTCTTCTTTTCAATATCTTTTTATATCGATACATGTTGTCTTGAAAATAAAAGAAATATTTTTTGACCACATCGATTGTTTATACCCTCCTGAACTAACTTGAAACCAAGGAACCTACATACTCTTCTCCATTCAATATAGCCTAGAGCGTCGACGTACTTCTTTTCTGTGCGCGAAGAATGCTATTTCGATTTTGATGATGAACTTTCCCTTTTTTGATATTAACATCCTTACTTGTTTCCTCGACCTTTCGTCTTCGAAAGATTGCTCCAAATATCATGATTCCCGGGATAGATGTCGACTGCTGACGGACAAACTTACAACAAATGGTTTCCAAAGAGGCAGGTTGAAGAAGACTATGGGCAAGCTTTATGGTCGTAATCATAATCTTATCGGGAAATAATATATTACCTTGTGCGAAACAGATGTCGATGTTCTTGTTTATGCTTATAAGTGTGCGTTCGTTGCCACTACCCAGGTTCTCACCTTTAGATTAAACCTTTACATATATGGCGGGTCTATGAAGCAGAAGGCGTCAATTTGAACTAAGAATGGATATTTAACAAGTGCAAAATATAAACAACAGAACATTTTTTATTGAGATCATTGAATAAAGATAAAAGGAAAATATGACAAAAGTGTTTCAAATTAGGTAAACATCATTTGCTTCATCGGCGACCCCGCAATGTTTATTTATAGGTCAAATCCGGTAACGGTACAATAACACAAGGAAGTGGCAATGACACCAACACTAACGCTTATTTACATAATCACAAATGTCGATATTGATGCTAATATGTTAGATATTTCCATTTTTCACAAACAGTAGTTTACGTACAACCGTAGATTTGTGTCAAGGATACAGCAAAAGGTATGTATAACAGTTAGACATATTCTTCTTCTTCTTCTTCAAAAAAAGATTTCGCTTTGCCTATAAATGCATAAATATTTAACTACTTGTTTAAGTTCCCAGCCAGGGAGGATATTGTGCTTATTGTACATGTATTTGTGTATAGAACTAAACTGTAAAAAAAATCAAAAACAAAATCGACAAAAATGCGTGCTGTGGTTTCAATCCTTGACGCACTCCGTTGGACGTAAATAACGTTTTAAATTAAGGTTTCTCTCTGACGTGAAGTATTCATAATAACTCAAGCGTAACTAATATGTCTGGTGCCCTTGGGCATTACAATTCTTCAAATTCACGACGACGTGATAACAACGGGTAACGGTCAGAATCAATCACGTGCCTATGGAAGCAGTTATCATTATGACAATCTGTCTCCGTAGTTGTTATTACAGTTCCCGTTGACCAGTGCCTAGGAAATAGCCCTGGTTTCAGGCAACCAGAAACTAACCATGTATCATGTACGTGTATGGTCTTAATGGGGTTTTTTCAGTGTACATCTACGTTCTGCACGTGCTGCTATAACGCTTATGGTATCTTTGAGCAACACCTTGTTAGCGTTCTAGACTTTTATTAATATTTTAAGTTTATAATGACTGTACACTAACTTAAAAATACTTTATTAATTAAATTCTGCTTGCAAGATTACAAAATTCAGCAAACTTAAAACTAAACAAAACTTTTATTTGTAACACGGTATGCTTTATTCATTGCTGTTATTTAAATTTTAGAAATAATCTACTAGATTTAGTATATTGCAGTAACATTTTGATGAATTGAATTCAAAATCGAAAAAAAAAGAAAAAAAAAAAGATTTTTAAACAAATATGATGATACAGCAAAATATCATAGACACTTATTGCCTTGTCATTGTTTCCTCCTTTGTAATACCCGAGCCAGACAGTAAATGATTGTCTATTGCACACGGCTCGCAATAGGAAGAAGCGCCTGTCATTACAAGACGCGCGCGCCAGAAATAGGAGCTCGGGTTACATCTATAGGTCATTACAAGACGCGCGCGCCAGAAATAGGAGCTCGGGTTACATCTATAGGTCATTTCAAGAAGAACACGCCAACATGGGAGAGACTGATAGCCACAGCGACTGATAGCCACAGCGACTGCATCTAAAATGTTGCCTGTCATAATCTGTTTCCAAACAGATTATTTTTATAGATGGGAACGAGAGATATTGACGTCCAACTCGACCTGTTAGTGTATTTAAGATTGTTTTCACTGGGACAACGGGAACAATGAGAGAGCTTGTACAAGCTATGCCTGTTGCCCTATTCCGATTGTACTTAAGATCCGTACAAGAAAATATTATGAAATATACAACGGAAAATGCATCTTTCTGAACAGAAATTCATCGGATTGATGGTCATCAAGTTAACTACATGTATGCAATTTCTTATTCTACCGATATTAAAATCTGATAGTTAATTGTATCTATTTACAAAATGTTCAAAACAAGAGTGACATAAACAGTACAAAGGAAGGGTGTCTATAAGGCCCTTTTTTGGGCCCCGGTATATTCGGATTTTCACCTCCTTAAGATGTCCTATTGTATGACATGCGGAAAAACTAAGGTAAAACTTTGACCGAAAGTGGGTTTCTGGGGGTACCAAAAGGGGTAGGGTAAATCACAAATATAGTTTGCTGTTTTCAAAATGAGCTTAAAAACCAAAATAATACCATTTCTGTTTTTGAAAACATGTATAAATTAGACAAGCATATGTAACAGAATGAAAAATGACAGAAATTCAATCGTCACTTAAAGATTGTTTATATAAAACGAAGGATTAAGACAGGGGGTTGTTTTAGGTAATTTCCAAATGAAAAGTGTTTTGATTTCTCAATAATTTCCTTTCTAATTAATATTTTGACTTGAAATTTACAACTTTACTCATTTAAGTAGACTTACATACATGGCATATTGACTACATACTTTCCTTCTGTTTTATGAGAAGTTATGGCTTCTGGACACATATCAAACTTGGCTATTTCAAATATCTCTCAATCTTAAGTGAATTAAAAGGTGCAGAACACCCTTTATATGCTGTAAGTATAAGATATCAATTGTTAGTATTGTTATTATATATATCATATAATATATGCTCAACACCTGTGGCGGAAGTGAGTTCCAGGTCCTGATTTGTTTTTTAACTTATCAAAGTTAACTACCAATCAAAAATGGCATTTGCCACCACAACCACTGTAAAATGATTGATTTTATATATGAAGTTTGATTTGCTGGTAATTTTAAGTTGCCTAGCCTCAAGGAAACTATCTGCTTTAATCGTTAAAGTTAACCGATTTCATTGTTTTATCAAATGTTCTGCCTATTTCCAATGTGTATCCGCTGATTGTACATAAAAGGCATTTGGGGATAAGCATGTAACTTGGCTTAGATATTAGTTATATAATGATATTTAATTTGTGAAAGTTTCATACTTATCCCACAATGACTTTTTACTTAAAAATACCAGTCAGTGACAGTGTCACACGTTGTTTTCGGTTGAGATGGAATGACTTACCTCCGTCCATACTGAAGTATTGTCAGTGACAATCACACGTTGTTTTCGGTTGAGATGGAATGACTTACCTCCGTCCATCCCACGTTGTTTTCGGTTGAGATGGAATGACTTCCCTCCGTCCATCGCACGTTGTTTTCGGTTGAGATATAACCGTGAGCCAGCTGGTATCGTGATGTGATTCCTTATATCATTTTATGCACGAGACTGAGCTGGAGGACCATATCAAAAGCCGTGATTTGATGGGCACAGTATCGAACGTTTAACAATAATAAACATCAAGAATTTCCATCCCTTCATCATTCTCCTGTATCAGTTGCAAGATAGTGTGTCTTTCTTGTTTTGATTTTCTTTCTGGACATGTTTTCTGTCTTGTTACGTACCCCCAAACTGTACTTCTGTCTTAATTTGACTATGTTTTCCTTTAATAACTGTATTTCATCTCCAAAGATTGATTCACATAAGTATTCAATAGTGTTCATACCGGCATGAATATTGAAAAATGACGTGATCTAGTTGCTTTTATAGCCGTTTGAACGCAATTTCTTCTGGTAATGCTTCTTACGGAAATTACCTTTGGAATGTAAATATACAAAAGGTTTTTTGCACCTTGTCTCTATAATAAATCATTTGTGAATAAAAATTACCTGTTAGTGTCTCAAGGGGTTTACCTTTACAACTCCACATATTCATTGGCCAGATCGCCAAAACTCATCATTATAAGTTTGTCTTTCATGTAGTGATCATCAGTTTAATCCACAGATATGGCATATTCTTCTATAGTCAGTAAATATATCCCGATTCTTGGAACAGGATCTGCATATTTGCAAAATCGTCACCTGAAGTCGTCCCCCCTCTCCCCCTCAAATCATTGTAAATGTGCAGCAGGTCTATTCTATTCTTGAAATGGGTCAGATAAAGATTTCCAGACATAGTTACTGGGAAACCTGTAACCTATTATATACGGTGATCATACACGATACGTATATTAATAAAATTTGCTTTCAGGAGTTCTTATTTTCCTGATCATTGCAGTAAAATGAAACCAAATTTGTATAGCCAGATATACTCGCAATACAAAGTCCAATACTATCCAAGTGTTTTGATCATTTAATCAAAGCAACTAAAATCTATAACTTTCATTTCGGTCACCTTTGTTTCCCTCCTGATTTTCAACAAAGCCTCACAGTGATACATATTCTTCATCAGCAGGTATATTGTATATTGGTATATCAACAGTGACACGTAAACTACATGTATATCAGCAGGTATAGTGGTATATCAACGGTTACACGTTAACTATATCAGCAGGTATAGTGGTATACCAACGGTTACACGTTAACTACATCAGGAGGTAGAGTGGTTTAATAACAGTGACACATATACTCCATCAGCAGAGAAAGTGGTACATCAACGGTTACACGTTAACTACTGTACATCAGGAGGTAAAGTGGTATAATAACAGTGACACATAAACTACATCAGCAGGGAGAGTGGTATATCAACACTAACACATAAACTACATCAGCAGGGAGAGTGGTATATCAACACT
>JAUMHH010149176.1:4577-19824 GCA_032359455.1 Chlamys rubida | reverse complement strand
CAAAATTAAAGAAACAGTCATTTGAAAGTTCTATTGAAGATTTTTAATTTTGATGGATTTGGGGGCCAAAAAAGGCCCAAACCATACATACATGTAGTCCTTTCAATGTAAACAAGAAAGTGCTTTGTATATAAAACTGTCATAATTGTGTATTCACTGATTCGTCAGATTTCCGTTTATGTTCATGAGTGCGAATACTCGTAAATAAGAATAACATCAACAGGAAAGAATGGAACTTTCTCTATTTATTGTTTTTGTCAAAAATCTCTGATTGTGTGAATATATATTAGTAATATAAACGATGGTTAATTTATAATAAAGATCTGGTGTCCATATTTCGCCACAGATTGGTTTGTTTTAAGTGCCTTGTTAATTTGATAAAAATGCTTGGAAAAAAGTTTTTCTGTCGCATATAAAAAATTGTCCAATATGCATATCAAGTAAGGAAAACCTTCTGTGTATTTCAAGAAATAGACCTTCATTGGTACCATTACCGGGCCATGTTTAAGTGGTGCTACGTGACTTTGGTATCCATATCTCGCCTTTTCTTGATTATCTATTTATGAAGTCCAATGAATGCACTAAAAGTCAAATGCCAACAAAATGTCGACCTGTGATATTATAGGATTAAAAACGAAACACATTAATCATGGTTTTATTTTGATTTATTTAAGCATTTTTGGGCAGTAAATTTACAGCCCCATATGACTGACCACCAGTTTACCGCCACATTTTATCATGTTAAGTTAATATTTTTGTCTACTTGATATCCCTATTGTATACTTTGGTCCTCTCCAAACTCGTATAATTAAGTTCAAATGAAACAACAGATATTCTATATGATAAATCCTGCATAATTTTCAATTTAACGAGAAACTATTTCACATGGTGAAGAAAACACTTAATCTATTTGAACACAGGGATTCACCTCCAGTATATGAGGTCATGCCTTCTGTTTTGGTGTTTCCTCGGGTACATGTTGCTATGTCATCGATTTTTATGTTTTAATTTAGGACATTTTGAAAAAGAATATGTCACTTATAAAACTATAGCGTTACTAGTATTTACGTTTACTAATGTGTTAATTGGGTTAGAACATCATTTCGCGTATAATTTTCATGAAAATTTAAACCTGAATTTTGCCCGACATTCCTTTTGTTTAACACTCTTTACATTTTGTCATGGTATTAAAAATATCAAACGGCAAAACTAATCAATCTGGCGGCGATTTATGGCCAACAGCTGCTTCGACGAGATATGCTTCTCTGAATCACCACTCTTGATTTAGGTTATTAAATAATGATTGTTTCCTAGTTACACCTAACATGAATGAACAATGAAGGGTTGCTTGAAAAATGATAATAACATATTATCAAAATAGAAATAGCATTAAATATGGAAAGGAAATCCCACTAAAGAACCAGGGAGTAAATATTGAAATATAATTACTAAAATTAATCTTATTCAATATTTTGGTATGGTTATAAATAATCGTGTATCAGTGTTTTGGTCATTTAATGGTGGTATAAATATTTTATCACAGATAATATTATTTCCGCAATCTCTGTTAACTGATGTTTACTCGTGACTTCAAAGATGGCGTGCAGAGAAAATAGTATGGCAGCTCATAGCGATCATACATGTGCAATTGCACGTACGTGCACAATTGCACCCTCTGTCCTTAGTTTAAATAAATCAATAACAGTTATGTTAAAATTCTGCAAATTAACATAATTTAAATACATATGTCGTGTATTTTTTACATAAACACATTTATGTATCAATTTCGATATAAGTAAAGTCGCGAGTTGCCTTCACAAACATCTAAACATGAAAAGAGTCAGATTTGCGAAGTCTCGTCGAGAGTAAGTCGTTTGCAAAAGCAAAAATAAAAAAATCGTGGTGATTTAATTTCCAGAGTCCATAGTTCAATGCATCAATTAACACATATTCTATCAAATGAAGTTATTCTATAATTTTACATGTACAAGTTAACTCAACTGTTGTTTTGTATGTTCTTGAACCAAACTTTAATGTAATCTGTGTATTTGGATTTCTGCATTAGCATACTAAACTTTTAATAAGGCACTTTAACACGGAAGACATTTTATTGTCATTTATGGAATTATAGTTTCTGCCATGATTTTACATCTGTTCTCTATGCATTTCATAATTGGCGAACATAATTTCCTAGATTTTATGGAAGAAATTTTGAAGAGTGCCTTACATGGAACAGGAAACGCTCACACTTCCGGAACACATTGTTTTTTCTTGGTGTTTCATGATGTCTTCCCTTTTGTTTCGTTGTTTTCTCAATTCCGGTTGTTGTTCCATTAGTATCGCCCTTAGGCTACTACTTGGCTATTGTGTGGTATATTTTGTCCTTACGTGATTAACGTGTGGACTACTTTCAGAATTTATTTGAATTTGCAGAAATACAACCAATTGAAAATAGCGCTCGAACATATTTCATATCATAAACGTAGTACACATGTATGTGATAAAATGAAATAGGTCCCGTACTGATTTCCATACATACACGGAAATCGCGACACCAACGTACATAAGAGCCGCCGTACATGTTGCATACGAGCCAGTCTGGTATGCGCATGTTCGAGGGTAAACAGGTAGGGCTAATCAGCTGAATGGGCAGTGGTCAGTGGTATATTGGTCAATACGGACCTCATAACAATGAACAACTCACA
Organism: Chlamys rubida; assembly: GCA_032359455.1. NCBI lineage: Eukaryota > Metazoa > Mollusca > Bivalvia > Pectinida > Pectinidae > Chlamys > Chlamys rubida. Next base: position 17,119 of record JAUMHH010149176.1, on the reverse strand, counting down.
ACTATAGTAATGATATTGCCACTAAATATATAAAACCTTCCTCCATATCTATCTAATGATAATGTATAGTAATGTTTGTAGCTGTAAACATTGGTTGGTGGTGGAAGTTTTGCCGGTGGATATTACTGTAGACAATATTTGATTTCCTGAGTTGACTTGATATGTTCTATATATGTATGATAGCCAAGCTTATAAGTGTGTTTCACTCTGATCATAACACTAGCTATATTGTTTTGCAGATTTTACAAAAAGCATGACAACTTCAGAGCTTGAACCCAGCACTAGGGGAAAGCGTCCTGTAGAGCGACAGAAGATGCGTCCCTGGCTCATCGAATTACTCAATAAAAATAAAACAGACGGGTTAATCTGGGAGGATCGGGACCAGGGCACATTTAGGATCAGCTGGAAGCATGGGGCCAGAAATGGCTGGAATATCAACAAAGATGCCAATGTCTTTGAGCTATATGCCATCCATACAGGTACAAATAGCTTACCATGTCAGGTCTTCTCTTTGCCTTGTTGATGTTATGCATTAAGATTTTATCTCTGTGTGTTGATTGTATTGTGTTTTTTTATTTATTCATGATATGCACATATCTTAAGATATGCATCGTTGTCTTCCTTGTATGGAGAACATAATATTCAAATATAAACAAAAAAACACTTAAACAAAACTGATTGCTACAAATTCAAAGGAAATCTTTTCGTTTTTATTATATTTAATTTAATGTGCACCAGTACAAACAATATTTTCCAGGCAGAAAGGAATGGGTGTTGTTTTTAATAGATTTAAATGTATAACCGTGTATAAACAAATGTAAGCAAAGAAGCACATGTTATAGTCACTGTGGCAATAATAATAATAATAATAATAATATAATAATACTGGACGCAGGCTATAAAGCATATATATCTAGATCATATGTACCGCCAGCCTCTAGGCTGACGCCAAAATAAAATATATCAAATGTTCTAGTCAATCTGCCCCTTTATCAAAATACAAACATGAAACAATTACACAAAATTTTAAACATATAAAATAGTTAATACTGATTGTGTTTATACTGATGTTAAAGCATATTCCTTCTTCTGGTTGGGAGCGGAAGGCTATTTATAATGAAAAATCCATCTTAAGATTGGGTTCCAAAGTGAATTGATAAATATCTATTTAAATCAAAGGTCAATAGTGGGTGGGAAAAAACTGGCTAAATGATATAAAATGATATACCAATCCATACTCATAGTAAGACTTAATCCAGTAATTTTTATAGGAAAATATAACAAACAACATGTCATTTTGCAAAATATTCACATAACATGTAGGCCTAGGCCTAATGCATTAGTATGGTTGGAGTTTTAGGTGCATACTATAAATAACTTAAATGTTTATATTTTGTACTGACACTGGTATCCTTTGATTCTATGTGTCTTAATTTGAGGTTAAAAACGAATTATATGTATTTAGTAAATATTTCTTTTTAAATAATATCTTATATCAACTTTAATTCTAAGTAAGTAATATTTCCATGATTTCGGTTTTGCACGGAATCATTAACATAGAATTTGTAAAGATTTATACAGAATTTGTAAAATTTTACACAGAGACGTATACAGTTATATTTTCATTAAGCTTGAAATAATATAACACTTTTCGAAAATCGCTTCTGTCTACTTAAGAACATCGTCGAAATATTTTCTAAAATCATTTATAGCTGACCTAGTTTCTGTTTCTCAGAAATCACAAATTTCCGTGAAATCTATTTTCACTTTAGAAAATGCTGTAATGCATTTAGTATTAGAACATATTCAGTATTAAAACACAGGTGCTACAGGGTTGCACGCATATTACAGTCAAAGTAGCATGGAATGTAACATTGTCATTATTAATGTGATTTGCAGGTGAGAATTATTGTTTCTATTTCCCCATAACCTCATTGTTTCCCGTCTATGTTTGCAAGTGTAAACAACTTGTCACATTGTTAACACAAAACATCTTAATGTAAGAAAAATCCTACCTTCATTTTCGTAAATTTTACGTTTCCTCTCTTACGTTCTGGAGTTCGATTTAACGCAGTTTATGAACTGTTTTGAAACAAGATGTGATCTCTTAATACACATTTAATAATATTTTAACATTTCAATTAAAGTTTCAGGAAATGTGATCATTAAAAATCCGATTTTCTGGTGGTTTTTTTCTTATTTCGAGGCCAGGTCATAATTGTTATACTTTAGGTAATTTTGTTACATTGTCAAAGATTTGATGCTGTTTTACATATTTACTATAAATTAATAAATAAGATATGGACTGATACTACAATATAAATGTATGAGTGAATAGGACAATTCAACTGTATTGATTGCAATTTCAGAGTTATATTACGAAATTAAGCTTCGGGGCCCTGTTAATATTTTTGATTATTCTATGTACCAAATATCAAAAACCGAGTGCGAAAAATCTTTGATATCTAATTTTATTCAGTATGGACTGCATTTCCTGGGGATATAAGTCTGATCAAGCAGGACCAAGAGTTCGTATCGAACCCTACTAACCTACTCTCCTCTAACAACTTTCTGAATTTGATCCTTAGCTGTTGTTAAATTATCGCATAATTTTTCCAGAGAGAGAGAGTAATATGAATTGATATAACATGTCGTTTAACCCTTAGTAGTTTATTTCATCTAAACCTATGTACATTTGTATATGTACTATATTTTACACTAAGTTTTTCTCTAATCCCTTTGTACTTTTTTATAACATAATCTGTTCGAAATTAAATAAATGTACAGATGTAGAGAAATCTTCTTCGTGAATACTTCTTTTTCCTTCTAAGAGGCCCACACAAACATCAGTGTTTATAGTTATACTTTTAGAACAGCATATCCTAATATTTTTGGATTTTTTTCCCCCCCTTTTTCTTTCTGTCAGTTGTAAAATGTGTTTATATATTCAGTATTCGAATATTTTTTTGTTTTTTGTTTTTGCTTGGTTTTTTTATTTTGTTTTTTACCCTCGTTGGTTATTAAATCCATTTGGAAATGTTTGGCCCAAACCAACATCGCATTATTTTAAATATTTGTTTATTAAAACACTATTACCTAATATTTTGGTTGTAAAATACCTTTTACTGTTTGGCTCACTTCAATATTACATTGTTTAAACACACGTCTATTTTAAAGACTGGTGTTCTCGGAGAAACCAATACAGCTTACTTCAAAATCTTTGACAAGTGTTTATGTATTATATCGTATTTCAATATTTACTTCCAAAAGCCCAATTTTTACATTAACCTCATTAACCTACCGCTTTTAAAATAAATCTTCGTGTCATTAATTCAAAGTTTTATTATTGAATTACTGTGCAGTTTGTTGACATGTCAGCATGATTCATTCTCACTCAGAAAAAAATCAAAATAAAACCTTAAAAAAAAAAAATTGTAATAAAGATTAACATGTTAAATCTGAGTACCTTGGCATATGTCAACGTTTTAAAGTCAACATTGTAAACTAGTAATAATTTACCCGAATTCCTCGCTGTATTTCTTGTTACATGTTATTGTGTTCTGTGAATGGTAAAATGTGTTTATTTAGCATATACAGTCTACGTGAATGAGTATAATTTCAAAACTGTTTGAAATATTATACTGTTAGGAAAACTGCCATGCCTCTCGGCGAAGAATGTTTTGACTTTTTAAAATACTTTAATAAAAAAATATTATTTAATTGAAAGCATTTTTATTGAGTATGGTGGAAATTTGATTGAATACGACCTGTTGAAAATGAATTAATAAAGTATCAATATTCGGCATGTACACATACCATATTTGTCACTGCTTTCCCCCGAAATCTTTTCTACTTTTAACAGATATAAACTAACTTTTTCCGAGTCCCTGTCCCTTCAGCTATATTACTAAATTCTGTTAATGATGTAAGGTAACAGATTTACATAAGTGTATCATTTATGCATCATATATTATGCATGTTCTGTGAAAAATTGATTCGGCATTCGACGTTATAAAACAATTTATCCGCCATGAACAGTCGATGATTTGCATAACTACAGGAAAGCAATGTGAACATTGTAGAATTGATGGTTCCTGTTCCATAGAGTTTGTACTACTAAATCTGCAAATATCGTTTGACCTTGGTTAGAAAATGAAATATTTTCCAGAAAAACGTGTGCATGTTTTGACAATTATATATCTCAAACAGCACGAAATCTACAGCAGAATAAAATAACACAAAGTATTCCTATTTAGTTGACCTTTTAAACGTTACATTACCAAAACAGTGGGTAACTGTTATTATATTTATGTATTTTGGATGTTTTCACATTTGTGAAAGCACAGTTTTGTACTTGAACTTTTCCAAGAAAACGTGTATTGAATAGTGATTTTTCGTTGGTTCAGTGTGTGTATTTTTTCATAAATGTGCCAAACTTTATTTGAAATGAACATCTCCCTGATTTCGCATCCGTTTTCGTGGGGTTCATGATGCATTTTCTTTTTCTTTTGCTGTCTTTTCGGTTCTCGTTATTTTATGCGTGTCGACTTATTTGTCCCGATTATGCTCTTGTGTGTTGAAGTTTTGGTAAAATTTCAGCTTAATTCATAACTTAAACTTCTTATGAACCCGATATTAATTTCATAATTGGCCCCCATAAAGAAAATTAAACTTGATTTCTCTAAATACAGAATTTCTAAACAGTTTTGAATCGATTTATCCATGTTCAAATATACTCGTCAAAGCGTGATATCGATCGTAATATTTTCTTTTGAATGAATGTCATTGTTTAATTACAGTATAAAGTGTCTTGCATTGTTTTGGTTGTACTCGTTCCATTAATGGATATGTTGAAATTATCAATTTATTTTATACACGTCTATGGTGTGTATTTACTTACCGCACATTTCTCTTTCAGTCAATATCTTTCATTACTTTGAGTGTAACAAAATCTATAATTTCTTTTATTTTTTATTTACTGTGAACTATGGACTAATAATTCAGCATTTTGTTTTACGAACAAAACATATTGTCATATAATGTGTTGAAATAAATATCAAATATTTGGATTTTTGAATACAAATTCATAGCATTGAATCTGTATATAGTATTTAAATAAAAAACATTATAATTCTGTTAACATAGAATTAGTCTAGTATCAAAATAGTATATAAATATACTAAACTGGTTAACATCATAAATTTTAGTTAGGAAGAGGTTTAAGTTTGTTTAAAGAAGATTTTTCAATCTGTCATACATTTTTTCGGTAATTTATACTAAGACAATTTAATCTACAATCTCGATACATTGCATTTTCAACAAAACAAAAAAGTACATCAATTGATGAACTTGCAGTTATACCCACAACTATCCCGAGTCAACAACTTTGATTTTGTAAACGTAGTTGCTGGATATTGTTCACTTCCTTTCTGAAAATCTCTTCATGATAATTTATTGTAAAAGTGAAAACCTAGAACTGCCAGAAACATATGATAAAATACAACAGAATGGTACTCAGTTTTAACGTGATTATTTAAAAAAACAAACAATGACCTATGTAACTATGTATTGTTCTATTTCAAAATGTAAAACAAATGACATTTACAGAAAGTACATGGATAAAAGCACATGATTTTTACATAATTATAATAACAATATAGCTTAATAAAAACCAAGGTGCTGTCTCAAAATCTTCGGTAACAACCATCAATTATCCACCTGTTTTACAGCCCTTGTTTTAAAATTATCAACATTTTTCTACGAGCATTCTCTCTTACATAAAAACATACAGCTTAAAATTAATGTAAGCGTGCTGTCGGGAAATCTTCGGTAACAGCCAGCTATCATCCACCTGTTTAACAAGCATTGTTTTAAAATGGAGCATTCTCTCTTGCACAAATTTTGTTGTTCTTATTTTACGACTGAAAATCGTAATAAACTGCCGTAATTCCCTTCAGCATCAAAATATCTAGGACTGGATGACAAAACAGGTTATTTGTATTGTAGCTACACAATGATATTGAAAAATATATTGTTAAACGCAATTACGCCTTTCCGAAACGGAGGACCAGCCTCCGTGAAACCGTTCACTTAGATTATATTGATTCTCCATCCTAAGGAGTCCTTATGATATACTATCTGTATTAGCCACTGTAAACGTTTTATCAATACAAAACCGTCAGTTTTTTTTTTATTTTTCATGTTTTGTGATGATGCACACGTTAACAGTGGCTAATAATCAGACGTTGTTTTCAAAGACCGAACTTTGACCCCTTGACGTGACCATAACGTTGAGGTTATACAGAATCAATCTCATCAACATATGTGGGGTAGTAACTTTAATTTGGTGTCTGAACTATCGAGGTCAATAAATTACTAAGGATCGTCTAAGATGATATAAAGCCGTAAGGTTCAATGTAATAAAGAAAACTAAACCGAATTGAAATAGCTTCACATATTTGTCTTAAATTATAAAGACCTTGTAAAACTCCTTTAACCGTGATAGGCGGAAAGAGGTAGTCAATCAAATTATACACCCCTCAATGAACATTTTATAACCTCCAATTTGGATTTATGGTATTTAATTTGATGTCTCAAGTTTTGACAGCGTAAACAAATCGGTTGATTTCCGTTTATCCGGCGTATAAAGTAACACGCTGGAGAATCAACAGGTGACAAGAGACGAGGACATTATGTGTACTTTGAATGATTCATGTTCGAACGTGCTGTACAGCAGTACCTACACTGAAATGTGATTTAACCGTAATTGGCCAAACGTTATTAATATTGTTCGGAGTTGCTGAAATAGATATTGGCATGTTGGTAGGTTAACATATTCTGTTTCACAGAATACTATTGAGACATCATAACAGCTGTAACTGTGCCTGTTTAGAAATCACCAATAACAATGAATACACTGGCCCAGCCACCAGCCTTAATATAATTGTCTAACAAGTCAGGTAGTATTTCAGGGAACATACAGGTATTTTTTGTTTTCCACACAAATGTATCCAAGCAACGAAGTCGTCTAATAGACCATAACGATCCAACCTGTTCTGCTGGGTTGTTGGGCTCCGTTATACAGGGTGGTCAGATAATATAGAATTAGCTCAGAAACCTGATAGAAACATTTTAATATCTGAAAGATCATGCTTCATTTATTTACTTTTTCATGAATCAGAGAGTATATCACCATATGTAAACAGTATTATCGAGAATATTTATCTAACTACAAATATATAATTGGTTATTCTTAATACATTAGTTATGTAAACATGTCCATTGTGCCTATTCACCTAAGAGTCTGCGGTACAGCGAATATTTAGATCTGCTTCGAAGGGATATAAGGGAAGGCTAATGTCGCTAGCCACAGGAATTACTTAGGTATACTTTTGAAGCGACCCTAGCACGAATGGAAGAAGATGAACACAGATTCTTATGCGACAAACTCTAACCCCCCCTTAACACTTCATTATGAGGAGACATTTTTTTATGTTACCATGTGTTTTTTAATCAACAGGTCGGCACGGGAAAAACCAATCTCCGAACCCTAAGAGATGGAAGGCGAACTTCCGGTGTGCGCTGCATAGTCTTGGGGACGTCGTAGAAGTGAAAACAGAGGGTACTACAAGGGGCAACAATGCCTACCGAGTGTTCAAATTTCTCGAGGAAAAGAAGAAACCACTTAAAAGGCCCAGTAAGTATAAATGGTGTCTCGTGTTTGATAGAGGAAATTAAATGTTTTCATAGGATGTTGTTTCAGTTTGTATTCAGACCAAGTAAGTACGGTTGATGACGAATGCTCTATGGGTGAAAAGTATTTTACATGATGTTATTTCTACTTATATTTAACTTTTGAAATGGCCAGATATTTTAATTGGGGTTAAATTTTAAAGAGAAACAAAACAGATGCCAACTGTCATTTTCTTCAGTTGTCATAGGCATGTAGTTTGAAAAGAGTTTATTTGAAAGAGCCTATGAAGAATCTGATGATGTGAAAATGCAGGGAAAAGACAATATATTACATTTCCACTGCAAGTTCCTCTATAATCATTACCGTAAGAAATTGCGTTCATAACTCTATGTACGCAATTGGATCAGCGTCCTTTTGAGGTTTTTCCTCCCGCCTCGAATAACACGAGACAGCCGTAAAAGCAAACATTTTGGTGACGTTATGTTGTTCCAGGCTGAATCTCGTTTGCACTGACTACATAGACACTTCATTATCGAAGATATAAGGGAATATCTGTATTTATGTGAATAATTACTTAAAATGAAAGATGTTCATGCCGGTATGAACACAAATCGGTTACATACATATTTTGGTTTCATTGAATATGTGTGTTACCGATTCCATCGAATATATATATGTAATCGATTTCATCGAATATGTATGTAATCGATTTCATCGAATATATATTTAATAGATTTCATCGAATATGTATGTAATTGATTTCATGGAATATGTATGTAACCGATTCCATCGAATATGTATGTAATCGATTTCATGGAATATATATGTAACCGATTCCATCGAATATGTATGTAACCGATTTCATGGAATATATATGTAATCGGTTTCATCGAATATGTATGTAACCGATTTCATGGAATATATATGTAATCGATTTCATGGAATAGATATGTAACCGATTCCATCGAATATATATGTAATCGATTTCATGGAATATATATGTAATCGATTTGCGTTCATACCAGCATGAAACTGAAAAAATGTAATATATGTGATATGATTACAATGGGAATATTACCTTTACGCTGTTCCTACGAACTTTATACACGATATGTCCGGCCTGTAAGATAGACGTTCTTATCAGATCTAATATCAATGTACCTGAGCTGTTGTTTGGAATGTTTGATATAGAAGTTGATATCAGGGTGTGTAAAGCATTCCCTATAACTGTTAGCAGCTCCCTATCAAACATTGTATTGATGCTAAATTATTATTGTGTCACACAGCGTCGTTCTGTTGATATAGCACGCGATTTAAAACATGTTGTTAATATTCATACAGTTTATATAAGTAATATTCACGAGATAACACACATTGTGCGATGTTTTCCCACTTATCTCGGCGGAATCGATCACGAGTTTAACTACTTGTTAGTAAGCAAATAAACGTGAGAAATAAACAGGTCAGAACTTGAACCAAGTTGTTAAAAGCGTGGTTATATAATTTCCTTACCGACAATATAACGTATATATAATTACCTTAGTGACAATATAACATATATATAATTACCTTAGTGACAATATAACGTATATATAATTACCTTAGTGACAATATAACGTATATATAATTACCTTAGTGACAATATAACATATATGTAATTACCTTAGTGACAATATAACGTATATATAATTACCTTAGTGACAATATAACGTATATATAATTACCTTAGCGACAATAATTACCTTAGCGACAATGTAACGTACACATAATTACCTTAGCGACAATAAAACGTATAAATAATTACTTTAGCGACAAGAATTACCTTAGCGACAATGTAACATATATATAATTACCTTAGTGACAATATAACGTATATATAATTACTTTAGCGACAATAATTACCTTAGCGACAATGTAACATACATATAATTACCTTAGTGACAATATAACGTATATATAATTACATGTACCTTAGCGACAAAAGTTACCATAGCGACAATGTAACGTACATATAATTATATAATTACCTTAGCGACAATAATTACCTTAGCAACAATGTAACGTACATAATGACCTTAGTGACAATATAACGTACAATTACCTCAGTGACAATGTAACGTACATATAATTACCTTAGTGACAATATAACGTACGTACATATAATTACCTTAGTGACAATATAACGTATATATAATTACCTTAGTGACAATATAACGTATATAATTTTATTATACAAATTACCTTAGCGACAATGTAACGTATAACTTTAATCGAGTATATTCATGTATGTTTATGAATTCGTCAAAAGATGTTCACAGAGGTATGTTTCCGTCAAGACAAAAAGCAAGCCACAGACATATTTGTAAATTTCAAGATATTTTAAAAAGATCGCCCATTGAAAGTTTGTGCTATCGACTTGTCAAGTTTACATCTAGCCGAATCCTACGTTAGAGACAGTATCACTTTATTCAATTAAGATTAAGTTACATATTAAAAACAACCAACCGACCCCGAGTATATGCCAAAGCGAAAGCTCTTTTATTTATTTTATTCGTTTATTTATTTATCTATAAATCCTTTATTTAGTTCTCCTCTCAGAAAATAAACACTCATAACTGCACAACAAAATGCGAGTTTGTGACATTATGACACTCTTCTTCATTAACAGGACAGCAGAGCACTGAGTCCGATGCGGATAGTGGCGTTGAAAGTCCAACGCCTTGCAAGAAGCCAGTGCCCTACTATAGTTTACGATCCAGGCGAAGGAAGAAGCCCTGTGTGAAAAAGGTAACAGATAACTTAATTTCTTCAGGAAATTGTAAAAAGTTTAGAGACCTTGACACTTCATATAATAAAATATCTTTTCCATGCTTTTCTTGTTCCAATTATCCGTAAATTACTACAGATATGATGGTTTTACACAATAGTTTAAGACTGTAATCAGAATGCAGTATCTAAACTGCATTTTTCTGATATAACAAATTTGAAACTCTTATATCATATGATAAACAGAATGTCGCAAAGTTGCCATGTACTTCATTTTTGCAACCGCTAACTTCCAACATTTTAGGAGATCGACACTTCCGATTCTTCTGATGCAGCAGTGGACAGTCCAGACGTGCAGCCCGTTGTAAAAGACGTTAGTCTGCCTGTGCCAAGCAAAGACAGCGATGACGTCATCGAAACCCGTATTAAGACGGAATATACAGGTATGTTCCTGAGAAGAACAGCAGTTCATTCTGGTTGGAATGTTAATTGAATACAATTCCTCATTCGTTGATAAGAATGCTCCTTTTTTATGATCAACAATTACATCATTACTCATGTATCATTACAGAACTTCTGGGGACGACGTCGGGGACCTTTCCTCACCTCGGCTGTGGATTCGTAATGATTCGCTTCGGAGAGAACAGTTCATTGTCAATGGAATCTAAAGGTAATACTGCTTCTAATATTTATTGTTGTCACAGGGCCGGATACGTGATAATAAACCGATCACTATAGTAACCAATTATATACCATGTGTCGTGTCCCTGTGTTTCATCTAGGCAGTGTTGTTAGTTTCTACATTACTGTGAAAAGTAAATTCAATATTTCATAATATAATTCTCCATGATGTGTTTTTACCATCTTATTTCTGTGTGTGGAATACGTGGTTTCAGGAACGTATTCAAATTAAGGAAACTTATCTATATGCTAACGAGAATTTTCAAAATGGCCGCCATCCATTTATACCTTCTTTGTGTGACAATGTCTTTAATATGTGTTTCAGATAAATATCAAGAAAAAGAAAGTGACGATGTAAGTTTGGTTGACCATAAACTATTATTATCTTTCACTTTAGACACTTTTGACATTTAATAGAAACATTTCTTGTGTCAAGGGTGTCAAATCAAAATATGCGTTTTATAATCAAGGAAACATATGTATTCTACTAAAGTAATTTGTTTTTTACTTAGTTTGACTTACTATTTAAACGATACTAAAATTAAATAAATCATTTACTTTATAATCTTATAAACGCACATGAGATCGATATAATTAACATATTGCATGTAGCAGAGAATTAATATGTTTATCAATATTTTAAAAACTTTTAACAAGTTGTATATGATGAATCGCCCGATTTTTCCATTGCAGGATGAGAGCAATGACGATTCCGACTCAGACGAGGAGACAAATGACACTTATAGCATCTTCCATTCCGCAAATTATTCCAGTGTTACACAGACCCCGTCAACATCCCAACAAATATCCGTCCCGGAATATTCCAACTTGATTACGACTCCCGACTGCCATACGTCAGACGTCAACATCATGTCTAGTACATTTGACCAGCAAGGGAATCTCGTGATAGCAGCTCAGGTGGAAATCCCAGTAGTGTCTTCAGATCAGGCCACACAACTTCCGGTTCCGGTTATAGGTTCGTACTTCTGTTGTTATTGGTCTTGATTGTACAATCAATCCTGTTTAAGGGACCACCTCGATTGCAGACCATTTGTGTTAGGATACAACTGTCAATTTTTGCAGTTATTTTTCCATGTTATCTGAACCTGTGTTAAGTGACTATACCTATAACAAGAGACCACTTTCTGGACTTTTCGGTGGTGCTTTCCCCATACATTATCGACCGCCACATTAATTACCAGGGGGCTGTAACCTAAGGGTGGAGTGTCAGAAGTTACCAGGGTGCTGGCTGTAACCTAAGGGTGGAGTGTCAGAAGTTACCAGGGGCTGTAACCTAAGGGTGGAGTGTCAGAAGTTACCAGGGAGCTGTAACCTAAGGGTGGAGTGTCAGAAGTTACCAGGGGGCTGTAACCTAAGGGTGGAGTGTCAGAAGTTACCAGGG
>JAUMHH010149165.1:0-14852 GCA_032359455.1 Chlamys rubida | reverse complement strand
TCACTAATGGTCACCTCACTACCAAACTCTATATCACTAATGGTCATCTCACTACCAAACTCTATATCACTAATGGTCACCTCACGTCCAAACTCTATATCACTAATGGTCACCTCACTACCAAACTCTATATCACTAATGGTCACCTCACTACCAAACTCTATATCACTAATGGTCATCTCACTACCAAACTCTATATCACTAATGGTTACCTCACTACCAAACTCTATATCACCAATGGTCACCTCACTACACTAAAGCGTTAATAAGCAGACTACTTGATTGGATTTGACGACTGCATGATGCACAAAAACACATGTCTTCCAAAACCCTTCATTATGCCAGCGGTGGAGTTCCTATTTCATTTTTCGACCTCGCGTATAGATCTATGTTGCTTGTTTTAAAGCAGTTCTTGTCACTGAATAATTAATGCAGAATTTCAAATGATATTTGAAATACATGTATTTCATGCCCATCTATATAAACACCCTCCAAAACAGTTGTAATACCGTACATGACCTTTTCACACCACAATGAATGACGCATACAAATAGATTATGTAATTCACTGGTGTACGTTCAGTTGCTAACCGGAAATTTATAACATCTAGTTTAGAAGTCAAGCTAGATATTATGTATTCATTTAGGAAGTCCTTATGTATAACTAGATTATAATTTTATTTACACAGTATTTGTTTAGTTTTGATCTATATGCTACAAGGTAAGGTGCATGTAGTGAAAGACGATTTACGGGTCTTCTGGTCCCTTTTGATCCACCATTTAAGTTCAGTTACACATGACTACATATATAGTAGAGCACTGCATTACATTACAAGGGATGTAACTCCTACGTGATGGCGGCCATCAAAACATTTGTCATCGTCTGCCTCATCTCAAAATTTATCTAATGTTAAAGATACTTTTTTTATTCAACTCAGGCATCGAGACATTAAAGAATCCCCAAGATGATAAATCAATTGATAAACCTCATTTATATAAACGATTAAATACGAAATGTAGCCCAAGCGCAATGAGCCATAAAAACGTAAACATTGAAGCTATTTTATTCCCATCTGAAGATAACAACACTATTTTAAAGTAAATCTTACTCTTTTGAGAAGCAAAAATACAAATGAGACTGAACAAAATAAAACTCTTTCCTTTCGAAAGGCTGTTTTAAAATATAAATCCCTAAGAATTCCAAGTTTGTGCCATTTACGAGAACATATTGCTTATATGATGTTATATCCATCTTTTCGGTGTTTTTCATACAAATTATATAAAAATAAACAAATCAGATCTCAGCCAATCAGATTACAGGAGATTATCAAGTCATTCAATACAGAATTTATGCTATACGAAAAGCGTCTTTGATAGATTCTTGGAAAGGGGAATATTTTAGGCGAAGTGCCAAAACGAAGCAGACTGAACAAAAATACGTTCTATACATATACTGTCACATAAGAATGATAAGACCCTACTCAAGATATAGTAGAACATTATATACCAAGGGCAGAGCGTCAAGACAAATTTAAAACTTATATATCGTTGGCATAGCGTCAAGACAAATTTAAAACTTATATATCGTTGGCATAGCGTCAATACAGTGGAAACTTATATACCATTGGCATAGCGTCAATACAGTGGAAACTTATATACCATTGGCATAGCGTCAAGACAAAGTAGAAACTTATATACCATTGGCATAGTGTTAGGGAGAGTAGAAACCTATATACCATTAGCATAGTGTTAGGGAGAGTAGAAACCTATATACCATTGGCATAGCGTCAAGACAAAGTTTAAACTTATTTACCATTGGCATAGCGTCAGAACAAAGTAGAAACTTATGTACCGTCGGTATAGCGTCAGGACAAAGTAGAAACTTTTATACCGTTGATATAGCGTCAGAACAAAGTAGAAACTTATATACCATTGACATAGCGTCAGAACAAAATAGAAACTTATATACCATTGACATAGCGTCAGAACAAAATAGAAACTTATATACCATTGACATAGCATCAGAACAAAGTAGAAACTTTTATACCGTTGGTATAGCGTCAAGACAAGATAAAACACGATATGATATAGACATGATGTGAAGAACGCTAGTAATAATACACATCAGTAGGAACACAGGAAAAAGCAAATAAAAAGAAAAAAATGTCAAAATGATCTGGGTAATTTCAACCAAGCATGTATCCACTACACGTACATTTTCAACTGATTTCTGCGGGAAAACATCTTTAAAAGGAATAGTATGTATGCTGAATACTTGCAAACATATTAACTGTCTTGTTAATCAGCATATTTAATCTATCATTGGTCAAGATCCAAACAATTTTAGGAAATGAGATTTGGTGACTTTCCTAATATCATATTGGATAGGAAGAAGTTTAAAAACTGTATATCACACAAATCAATGAATGACACAAAGTACACATAACAGAAACAAAAAAGAGGATCTTACATGAGTGCCCATGTCATATTTAGTTCATTGAGCTCCTTTAAAAATTTGATATGACACGAGTATGGTGGCTGATTAGTGCCATTTTCGCTTTTTAAAAAAAACGAAATTTAAACACCCAATTTTTGCTTTTTCGCGGGTTTTTTTTAACACGAAAAAGCGAAAAAGTGCACGCGAAAAAGCGACAACATACACGAGCCTTTAGTTGAGTGTCATATCAAATTATTGAACAAGTTTAATAAATTCAATATGACATGAAATATTCTTTCTAGTAGGAAATAAGGATTCGGCGAGTGTATCAAAATGAGTATAACGTACGTACTTCTGTTAAGCAATCAAGAAGTAATACTCTGTACTACGAACATGGTGGAATAGCTAGTTTGATTGTGTATAACGTAAGGCACATTTTCTATGCCGAGAGGTTTCGTAAACACTAATACATTTTGTTGGCTATAAAACGGTTGCTAGTAAGACACGCATGATTAGTTCATATGATGAAGTGTCGGGTCGTTAACCAGAGCCTGAACAATGTCCAGTCATCGTCCATCTGTCATTTATAGTTCTGACCGGTTTTGTCTGAAATGGACAAGGGCGTTGTTTACGTTAAATAGTCGGGATGACAAGAAGGAATCTCACGGGAACGAGGTAAGTCTGATCTATTTCTAATGTACAGGATAACGTGCTGTTAATTATCCAGTTTTGAAGATTTAGCATTTACAATAATAGTTTTATTTAGATATAAATAGGCATACATTGCACGTTTGGGTGTAAATATAATTGTTTTTCGTTGAAACAGCCAATCAACAGCTGTAGTCATGTAGGGCTAAGGAGACCTTTGAACATGATTGTTTGAGGGTAATCAAAAGATACATGTGGTAGACTCTATTGTTGTTGTTAATTTAGGTCCCCCCCCCGGGGTGGCGCTTACTGTATCTATTACCAAATTGTAAAGGTGCAGTCATACTTGTTTTGTGTTACGTAAATCTTTCACCTAGTATTTGTTTCGTTACGGACTCAGAATATAGTTTTGTTTTAGTGTTTGACACTAGAATTCCTTTACAATTTTCTGTTATTTTCTTTATATTAGTTTCATTTTCCAATTACAATGTACTGCTGCATTAAAAGGTAGGTTTGCCATTATCAGTGCTCAAATTTGCAACGAGTTGAAAAGTTTCCTCTACCATTGACACAAAATTGATATTACCTAAAATCATATGTCTTAATAAAAACATAAAACAATAAAAAGACATGTCTTCGCACTCATATATAAGGGAGGCAATAATAGTTGAGTCATACTTTATCAAAGTGAGTTGATAACAAATAATGTTTCCTTGTGGAGCACACTAGCAACTTCTCGATGGTATTGTGATTACTTTTATTAAATTTCATGCAACAAATTGTATTGATCAATTAATTGCGATATCGAAAGTAGGGTAAGGGTCACTTGTATTAGGCTTATCGTTAATTGGGGATCCATATGGGAGCGAAATTTCTAAAGAATTATACATGTAACTATCTCTCTGAAACTTTATGTTAAACAAGTACTTTATGATCAATTCGTTCAGATTCAAGAAAATATTATATAAAATACATGTACATTTTTGTACAGACTGTGCTGTTAATTATATTTCAAAGAAAATGTTATCATTATGTGAAGAAATTTATTTGGATCTATAAGGCAATATATTTATTCCTATAATTGAATTTGCCTATATCAACAACCAGCAGATTTGTGGTAAATTCATTTACATACTGAATCGTCAGTCACTATATGGATCAACAAAACACTTGAGAGTACTAATATTTTATGGATGACCTTATGTAATAAGTTTTGAAGCTATCAGTTTATGAACTACAGAAACGTACAAACATTGAAAAGCTAGGTGCAAAAATTAGAATATTCTCTGCCATTATATGGAACAAAATCATTGAGGCTATTCTGATACGTTTTGTTTCTAAATAGATAAGAATGATGTCACCAAGACTGCTACTGTACAGCCTTATAAGCGTGCTGTCACTGCCTGGAAATGTGTACTCCTTAACACCTTTACAGTGAGTATAACTAGTAATTTACCTCCTCAAATAAGCTAAAGTCACAAGGTTAATTTGGGAGACATGACCCGAAAGGAAATAGTCATCATCGATACTCAAGGGGTTACGCTTAATTTCGCTCTCTGCAACCCTGGAATAAGTCATAGCAAAATCGAAAGCTCAGTACCAGTGTGCACACCTTGTTGATTAGATGAAAAGACTAGTTTGATCCTTTGATGTACATCAAAAGAATCTGACGGTCGGGTAACGGTACCATTAACTGGCTTCGAAGTCAGGTGTGCTTCTTTGTAATGTTCAAAGGACAGGTATCAACCTTAGCGATTGATCAGGTTTTTTTTTTACCTGATCAAATAGCTCGCCGCGTTCCTTCAACTTTGCTATGGCATATTCCAGGTGTGCAGAGAGCGAAAGTGAGCGTATACGTAACCCCCGGAGTATCGAGGATGGGAAATAGTAGATAGGAATAGAAAAGTAACGAAATGAGATGTCAGCTGCCCGGAGACCAGCATTTACATTTTGATTTCTTCAATGTCCCTTAGTAGAAGACATAGGCATAAACCCCAAATTCTGCACGGCTCCCCCGTTAGTCGCCTATTACGTATATGCAGTGGGATACAGCAGGTTAATTGTTTTCCCGAACTTAAATAGTTTACATTCAGAGTTTGTACAATTATTAACTTACACATTCATAGTAATTACAATGATTGATTAACGTCTTCATACTAAGTTTAATTACACAGTATAGAGGATTGACAACGCAATATACATTTGTAAAAAAATGTAAACAAGCATATGCAAGTACATGCAAATATAAACAAAAACATTTGCATTCGATTCCATAAGTCATATTCATATTTTCAGTAAACATATAAATCTAAAGTTTGACATTTGCAATATACGAAACTAATTCACATTAAGTACAGCTTCAATTTAACGCATGACAGCTAACAATTCGTTTTTAGTGTATTCAATCAAATGATATAGTTAAAATTGGTACTTCGTCCAACTATCTACCTTGCATTACTTTTTCAGGAGGGATGAAGTCGAAAACATGCTCCAGAAAGACCATTCGACTCCTCCATTTTACCATACAGGTAAGCCGTTATGCTTTAGGGTGACGGTTCGCACATTCTTTCAATATTTGATATGCCTTCCTGTATTGTACCGATGTAATTTTAATACAATGAAGTATGTATGCCAAACAAAATTAAATCAACATCAATATTCTGAGTTGACAGTATTTGCACTAAAATAGTCACCTTTATGCTTTCTTCTTCCTAAGGAACACCTGCAGAAATATATATGCTTGGTTGATAGTCATATTCGTGTCTCGCGATATGTCGGCTATAAACCTTTATGCTGTCATCAATTACACTATTATATCCCCCCTTGGTTGTTATAGTTTCCTGATGATCTGCGTTTCCCAGCTCGGTCTGGTTATATCGATAATGTTAGTTTACATATCCAGACATACCACACATTTAAGGACTTCTATTTATACGGCCGATCACATGGGGAGGTGATTTAGAAGAAGTTTTTGGGCAAGATCATTATCTACACTTTGACTTACCACAACAATGATTATATTAAAGATTTTGAATAGCAAAAGTTACATCTATAACTCTATTTTTTCTGAGGATTGTGTAATAGTGAACAATTATGTATAGTAGTTAGATATTTATTTATAGTTTTCAACTCTCATTTTACTGCTGTTGAGTTTGTTAGATGCGACGAAAAACATCACGATGGCACACCTGTGTCAAAGGGTGATCACTGCAGATTATTTTTATGAATAACTGGAACATTTCTCGTATAATCCCGCAAATAAGTTACGTTTTATCAGAACAGTTTATCTCTTACTCTAGTAGTGTTACAAATAGGATTACCCTAAATTCAACAAAAAAGTTGTAAAATCGAAAACAAGCAAAACGCTATCCTCAGTATACTTCATTGTTTGTTAGCAATATGATAGCTAACAAACTAAATCTCATTTATAATGTAAACAAGATATTTACGTTAGTCAGTTTTAGACAGATACAAATTTAATTGATGCACTAAATCTATAGCCATGACGTGATTTATGTTTACTTTTCCTCCAGGTAATCGGACTGTGATACGTATCAGCATCTATATGACAGAAATGAGATTTTTGAAGCGAGTGAGTATATTACAATTTCAGCAAGTTGTGTTACAATCTAAACTCAATTGTACAGTTGCATTAATCGAAATAAGCTTATGATACGTCATAAATGATTTAAAATTAAAATACAAAATTACACAGAATTTTGTGTATGTAAATAACCGGAACTTGATCGCTTGCAATCCTATTGCATACCTTACTCAATTCTTTGATTAAGTTTTGACGTCCTCGTTTAGTCCACTCAGCAGTCATTATAAGTGTCATATCAATGAAATGTCATAACCTGGACACGGTAACATGACGCTCCACCCGGTAACATTATACTGATAACAGGCCAACCAGTCCTTGATGCAACACATTGTAGGCTGAACATCAAGAAAAAGGCAACAAGTGCGATTTGCTAACAATTTGGTTTGTCTGACCAAGAGGACATAACCCATATGGTTTCTCGCTTTCGCAGGTGTTCGAACACCAGGACCAAAAGCAAAGTTTCACGAAGACAGGCATTAGGAAAAAACATGTGTCGATACAGAGAGATAACAAAATGATCTAGATGTTGCAATTGGTGCAGCAGACGTATATTGGTCGATGTTGTGTTCCCAGTGGAAGGAACCAAACACTTTTCAAGTATTTCCCGTACTAATTGCCTCTGACAACATGTAATGTGTTAAGTCAAGTAAATACATCTATGCAGAAGACACAGAAGAAACCTTTCCCGCTTCTATAGGGAAAGGAAATGGTCATTGTTTCTAAGACACTAAACATTAAATAAAATATGTTTTTCATTTTATAAATTAAAATCGTCGAAATTATTTATTCTAAGACTTCTTTTGCTTCATATAAATCACACAAAACAATAAAAGATTACACTGTATGAATAACGGCTTACGGTTTCACTAAAGCGTTTCCTTTTTATAATCATTACCATAAAATTGAGACAGTTTCTATTTTAGTCAGAATATATATTTCTTATGACTCAATTTAACAATCCTTTACCATAATATATCTGGCTAAAAATCATACTTGATTTATGATAAATCATGACAATAGGAGTTTAAACAATATTTGTATTTTTTCGTTTAATCAATACGTCGAGCAATACCTGCCTAAGCATCACCTTACATATGGGCTATATTGCATAACGTTGGCCAATGTGAGGAAGGCAACGGAGTCTGTCCCAGGCAGAGCACATCTTAGTCACTAATAGTGATAGTTGTTACGCCTGGAACACTCTGCTTGGTGCTTTTGGCATTGCATTTCAGTGAGGTAGAAATTTAAAATGTACATCAGATCTTCGCTAAATGCATCAACATACATCCTCCAGCAATCACGCTTACATTATACAAATGAAGTCATGTCTGTGAATGACTTTAGCTGTTAATACATTTGCTTTATGCTAAACTCTTTCAATCAAACCAAATAAAAAATGACATTGATTTCTTTGCAGACTGAAGCTGATTTTACGTTTTACTATTATCAAATATGGGATGATCCTCGCCTCAAGTACCCTTTTGCAAATACTACTGATTATGGTTTGAAAGACTACCACGTGGTTCGAAGAAAATACTTCGATAACATATGGCTTGCTGAGAGTTACATAGAAAATGAGTTACACTCACGTGTGCATGACTCGTCCATGTCCAACCGTTTTGTCTGGCTTCTCTCCAATGGAACACTCGTGTACAGTATGAGGTAGGTTAATCAATTCTTATATACAAGAAATGTATCCATGTATTCGTAAGGAATATATTTCGTTTTAAGTCAGGTTCCAGTTGAACACGAGTAAATTTTTAGATGACAAAAGCCTGACCAAAATAGAAAAAAATATTCCTTATGATAACATTCATTTTCTGTGAATGGTTCATATCTATATTTATCATTAGTCTGATCAGGGGATACATATTCTATTTCAAAACACTTCGATCGGTTCATTAGGAGTAACCAAGTAAGAGGGTTGAACTTGCATAAGCCAGTTATCTCCGGCCACATATACTGTTCATGACGTTCAACATTTATGCATCGTTAGCAGAAAATTTACATAGCTCCGCCCATATGTATTGTTGTCGACGTCATGGAAATTGTCAAGTTTTATGGTCAGGTTTTGAGATGATTACTCCAATTTGTGGAAACAATGGAAAATATGCTGCGTCTGATCTGTACAGGTTTTTCAATCACAAATATTCATTGTGCCTGGTATAAAGTGATTAAAAAAGATTCCGATATCCGTGTACTTCAGGGGTCGGTATTGACAGATAAAACTGCTGAGCATTAATGAATGTTTGAATATTTCAGAATGACTGCTGGACTTGTTTGTAATTTGCGAGGTGTTCTATTTCCAAATGCTTTTTTTGTCTGCAGACTCAAGTTTCGGATTCGTAAGTTCACATAATTTTTGTTTACAATATAGTATAAACGTTAGTCACCCCTTCTGTTGTTTTGTTTGAGGGCCCTCGATGGCCCAGTGGTAAAGGTGTCTGACCATCTCTGATCAGTTTACCTCCACCACGGCTCGCGGGTTCGAAACCTGCGTGAGCATTTGCAAGTTACTGACCGCAGGTCGGTGATTTTCTACGGGTACTCCGGTTAGTCCTCCACTTGCAAAATCTAGCACGTCTTTAAATGACTATAACTGTTAGTAGAACATAAAGCACAATCAAAACAAAAACTAAACCGAGTATTGTTAACAATAAATTATAATTAGAAGTTTTTTTAATACAGGTTCTAGTCGTTCAGTGCCAGAAAATATTAATACTGCTGCGTTCAAGCACATTTTCAAAATGCAATTTTAGAAAATAACCCGAAAAGTTACATTTTGTTTTGTCTTTTTTGTTTTTAGATTATCGTTTTGAACCCATATACGTATAAGTAGAAAACTCTGGCCAATTACATTTTTAGTCAATCTTAGGGATCTTTCCAGATTCCTTAAAATTATTAAAATATGAAGAATACTTCCATTTATCCCGAAATAGTTCATTCAATTCAGCATATCTACTAATTCGCAGTAACTACATCGTAGATAATTTCCTACATTTGAATGGATACATCATGAGTGATGCCGCATGATAAGGAAAACCATGGGTTTCGATCCGTATTTTTAGGTATAAATAAAGTCATTTGTTTTGTTGTCATTTTAATTTCATTTTTGTTTTTAAATAAGTATATTGACATTTGAACACGTCTATATTCTCTTTCTTGAGATTCGAAATATAAAGGAAAAAATAGGGTTTTCTAGATTAATCGTCGATGTTCAGATCAACGATGTTCTCCCATGTTTGTTTTATGCTACCTGACCATTCCACCTGTACATTTTTGTTGCCGCCGTTCATGCCACATTTTACCTAACACACTAATTAACAGGTACATATGTATACCTGTGATGCGTGTTACAGATAAGGTTATATGCTACCTTACACATTACACCTGTGGTCTGTGTTAGAGTTAAGGTTACGTTGCATACCTGTTATCTGTGTTAGAGTTAAGATTATATGATACATGTACCTTACACAATATACCTGTAAATCTGTGTTGGAGTATACGTTATATGCTACCTGCACAATATACCAATGATTTTTAATAATTAGAGGTTATAGGTTATCGTACACATTATATCTGTGACTTGTGTTAAATACGCCATCATTTGATACAAAACAATAAATGATTTAAAGAATTTGATACACGCATGTCTTTGTAAACCTTTAGGAAAGACATTCCATGTCGCAGTAAAGTGGCATACAGCCTAAACACACAATATTTTATACATCATATTTCTTATAATGCAAAATGGGACAACGTTTTAGTTATCACCAAATACGTTAATGGATATTAATTAAGGGAGGAAAACAACAGATTTTGATAGAAAAAATAAATTTTGACTATTCTTCTTTCATAAAAATTATGTTTATTTCATTTATTTTAAGATTCCTACACGGAAGAAAAAGTATCGTTGGAATGGGATACCCTGCAGAAGCCGATAATTTCTATGGACTTTGACGATGAGGATGTTTCGATGGAAAAATGGGAATTACTGCAATGCACCTTAGACAATAGCGCAGGTATACAGAACTTCAATATCAAAATCAAACGGTAGATTCTCAAATATCCAATAAAACAATATTATAAAGGAGTGACGAAAAGGCGAAAATATACAACAAACTAAGAAACAGACAATTCGTCTACCTAATCATTTCCCTCGTGCGGTGGCCCGATTCACCACACTTGGGAAAGGTATTTGATCGCCAACCTATAGACCCCCTACTCTCATGGTACAGTGCTTGTTCCGCTGCCTCACCCGCTTGTTGCTGCATGTCAGTGTACGAGGCTTACAGACGCTGTCAGATTAGTAGTGGACGAATTGTCTGTTTCTCAGTGTGTTGTATGTTATCGCCATTTCGTCACTCATTTGTTATTCTTATTTTTCATACTCATTAATTTTGATAGCATATCTTACACAAGAATATATATTCTATATATTTACCAAGTAAAAGGGTATTTTGACGGATTCTGCTCCATATATCAATTAATAGTCATTTGACGAATCGTCGTTGTAAATTCTTATGACATATTTATTTCCCAGATTCTGCATCTTTCTTCACACTTAATTTCCCCCGGGTTTTTCTTATTTCTTAGTCGTTGATTGAACACATTGTATCCTTTGTCAACGACGGGGTTAGTGTAAATTCTGCTTTCGGCTTACACTAGCCGAGCTGATTATTGTTTTTTAGTATTAGCTATATACATGTAACATCCTATTATATTTCTATTTTGTTCTAATGTTATGTTAATCTTCCGTGTTTTTCTGTGCCCCGAAAAAGGAGCGGATTGCCCCGAAAATTTGACACTCTTATTTTGTCTACACCGTTTGAATTACTTTTATACATTCTCGCATGAATATATAAAATACATGTACTTTACATAACCAATATACTGTGAAATCACTAACTTTCGTGGGATTGTTAATTTCGTTGATTTCGTGGGTAATCTTCATCCACGAATTCAAAGGTCCACGAAGCAATTACAAGTTTGATTTAAAGCAATTTTTCGTTTTAGTGGGAACTCGTAATCCACGAATGTATGTACCCAGGAAATGGCATTTTGTCGGGAAACCACGAAATGTGGGCCCCACGAAAATGTCTGATTTCACAGTATGTTTTGTGTGATTTGTTAGTAACTTTACTATTAATCCATTGTAAGGATGAGAAAGTACATTTGTTTTTAATAATGATAAAATTATTTTAAAGACAATATTTCTTGTATATTTCAGTTGTGGATAGTTCGTGCTTGGAGCTCAAACTCGGTGTTAAGGTCAGCTTTGCGAGTAATGCTGTACGTATTTTTATGCCAAGTATCTTTATCGTATTAGTCGGATGGTTAAGTTTCTGGATCGAGCGATCAGAAGTGTCAGCAAGAATTAAACTTGGAACCCTCTCAATGTTAGCAATGATCACGGAACAGGTAGGGACAAAATTCTTTCTACCTGTGGATTTCAAAGTAACAGCCTTCGAAGTTTGGTATATTATGTCTTTAGTTTTTGTTGTTGCTGCAATGTTTGAGTATACATTCGTACATGCTGTGGATGTGTTCCAACTGAAAGTGAAACGACAAAAGGATCAAAGAAAAGAAATACGTGAAGTGTCAGGCAGCAATGTGGATACGAATGGAGACAGTAGGGTTGGTTCTACGGACCAGATCGAAATGGACCAGATTGATTCGGTAGGTATTTATTATATTACTTCAATATTTGTGAAGCTCAAAGCCTTATACACAGTGCAGTATATCATTTTAAGTAAACAACCAGTTACTTAAGTAAATATCAATTATTTAATTTTGTTATTTATTAAGATAGTTTGTTATTGTTTAAAAAAACGAAAAAATCTGTTTTGCAACTAGTTGGTACATGTAGTAACACAAACTGTAACTCTTTTATATTAAGCTCACGAGAATTATAATATTAATTCAAACTGAACCCACCTGTTGTAAGGTCAGTCCAAAATTAAATGAACCAGTAAACAAAATAATCGGATAATTAAGACGTCTTATTTAATCATTCGTGGGTTTTTTTCTGGTGAATAAATGTTATTTTATTTCATGCTCTGTGTTCCAGGCGGGTCCCGTAATTGGTCATAGTACCAGTACAGATGATACCAACGACTTGATGAACACTTGTTGTGCCAGGTACATCATGATGATTTCAACAGGTCGCGTGGAGAAATACTGCCGCATTTTGTATGCTATCGCCTACCTTGTTTTCCAGTTTTTCTTCTGGACTATTTCACTGAACTATGAAGAAACCAATATTTGATATAAGGAGCAATATTTACCGTTGGACTTTGTTAGCAGGAAAGCTTTTCACTAAGAAGTATTTCAATGTACGAAAGTGTTATGTCGAAAATATATCTTATGCTAATCAAATAAAGATACAGTATCAAATCCTTCGTTCCCAACAAAAGCGATCGGATTATGAGAGGGTTGATTTACTGGACATTTGTTTCTATAAACAATTGTCAATCTATCTTCTGAACATCCTCGGAATTCCAGGGGTTACGTTCAGTTGCAGTCTTTGCATCACTGAAATATGTCATGACATAATCAAAGACACGCGTTAACCTATTTCTAAACCCTAGGTTTATGCCTGTCCTTTGAATGTTGCAGACGAGCGGCACCCAACTTCAAAGCAGGATAATTTTACCGTCACAGTGATGTCAAAAGCTTACATTAAATATCACATAATATTAAAAGATACATACTGTATATTGAATCTGTTCATTTATTAATTCTGTTTTGACTGCGTTATAATTATTAGGTCAAAGCGGAAATTCAGTAACAGCTGCAGGCACAGTATGAAATAATTACGCATTGGAACAATTAAGGTCGAGTGTATTAACGCACCCAACAGTCATTGGAGTACCGGGTTTATCATCGTACAACAAACACAGAATAAATATTAGGTTGAGGCTATCAACCCACTACAAGAAACACAAGATAAGTCGAGTATTTAATCTTACAATGCAAAATATTTTTTGAAGAAAAGAATCATCGTCCCAGACGTAAGAAGTGTTAGGTCTAGCCTATCATTGCCTTACATGTAACAAGCGCCTGACTGCATCTATCAGCACACTACACGATGCAGATGTCAGGTCGATCCTATCATCATTTCACCTGAACCTGTGATTGTGTTATTTAGTTTTTGTCTCCATAACAAACTGTGTGATTTTAATTATAGCAGTTGCTGTAACGAACAAACGGCTTAAATTATTTGACGTGATCATCATATTCAAGAACTCGATACGTTAGTTTAATTGTGCATTTTGTATTTGTAAGTAGCAATACAATAGGGCGCAATCAGCTCAAACATCTAATCAATATTAGGTCTGCACATATCTACAGCTTCATTAAGCTGATGTAGTTTCATATAACTCGTTAGACTAAGAGAAAAAAGGACAACGTGTGTGTTACTTCGACATGCTCTGTATTTAAATATCGACCAGCTTTTCAGCTGATAGGTTGATGAGAGACCGGCTTGCGTAATTCGATCACATTCACTGAAAAAACTGCTAGTTGAAGAATGGGAAAAATTAGTCGACAGAAAATGGAAGGGAGTAAGATGAAACAGAGGAACAAGAAAATTATACAGACTACTTTGAATTACATTTCAAAAACTTGGAACAAAAGAAATCTGTTTGGAAACCTCAGTGTTCTCCACAAACAAACGATTATAAAATTGTGAGATAAGAACCATTTACTAAAGCGGAAGAAAGAGCAGGAACGGGAACTCTCCTCAAGAGGCATTCTGGGTAGGTTACTCAACGAGGTTATATGGGTTTCTGCTATTATCTGGTAAAATGTGCTAGTTAAGTAAAATCCTTAGTTTATGTTGCAAAGATGTAGCAAAAACAACCAATTTACGTCGCTTCACCTGCAACTGAACTGTACATTTGTAGCTTTGAATGATGTGAATAGAAAGCATCGTTCTGATAGTTCAATACTAGAAGTGATATTGAAGCGGTTGATTCTTGGTTAATTACATTGTTCAATAAATGATCGTTAGTATAGACTTGCTTTAGCTATTTCTTTGTAATTAGGAAGTAAGAGTATTTTTGATTGGCTAATGAAAGAAGGCGGTTCATTGGATGGCTAGGTATATAAATAGAGGTTCCATCAGATGAAAAGCTCTCTCTTGCTCTGGCGGTCGAAGAAG
>JAUMHH010149154.1:0-19829 GCA_032359455.1 Chlamys rubida | reverse complement strand
CATGTCATAGGTGGGGATCCGGCCCTGTGTCAGTAGCGGAGAACTGAGACTTCGTCAGGTTACTACGTCACTGACGGGGATCCAGTCTTGTGTCAGTGGTGGAGAACTTCGTCAGGTAACCACGTCACTGGTGGGGTTCCAGTCCTGTATTAGTGGTTGAGAACTAAGATTTCATCAGGTTATCCCGCCACTGGATGGGATCCAGCCCTGAATCAGTGACTGTGAACTGAGACTTCGTAAGGTTACCATATCACTGGTGGGAATCCGGACCTGTGTAAGTTGAGGGGACTGATACTTCGTCAGGGTACTCAGTCACTGGTTGGGATCTGGCGGGGATCCGGCCCTGTGTCAATGGCGGAGAACTGATACTTCGACAGGTTATCACGTCTCTGGTGGATACCCGGCCCTGTGTGAGTGGAGGAGAAGTGGAGGAGTTCGTAAGGTAACCATGCTACAGATGGGGATTTTGCACTTCTAAGAGTTCGTCAGGTTACCACGACACAGGTTGGGATCTGGCCCTGTGTCAGTGGTGGATAGCTTAGAGTTCGTCAGGTTACATGTACCAAGTAATTGGTGGGGAATCCGGCCCTACTAAGACTTCGTCAGGTAACCACGACACTGGTGGGGATCCGGTCCTGTATCAGTGGCAGAGACCTTAGAGTTCGTCAGATTAACACGTCACAGTCGGGGAACAGGCCCTACTAAAAGTTGGTCAGGTTACCACGACACGGGCGGGGATCCGGCCCTGTGTCAGTGGCGGAGACCTTAGAGTTTGTCAGGTCACCACGTAACAGATTTGGGATCTGGCCCTACTAAAGGTTCGTCGGGTTACCATGTAACAGGTGGGGATCCGTCCCTGTGTCAGTGGCGGAGAACTGAGACCTCGACAGGTAACCACTTCACTGGTGGGGTTCCTGTCCTGTGTCAGTAGCGGATAACTGAAATTTCATCAGATTACCCCGAAACCGGTGGGGAACCGGGCCTGTATTAGTGGTGGAAAACTAAGAGTTCGTCTGGTTACCACGTCACAGGTGGGGATCCGGTCCTGTGTCAGTAGCGGATAACTGAAGTTTCATTAGCTTACCCGAAACTGGTGGGGAACCGGCCCTGTGTCAGTGGTACAGAACTGCTACTTCGTCAGGTTACCACGTCACTGGCGGGGTCCGGCTCTACTATGAGTTAGACAGGTTACCACGTTACTGGCGGGGTCTGGCTCTACTATGAGTTAGACAGGTTACCACGTTACAGGTTGAGATCTGGTCCTGTCTCAGTGGAGTAGAACTGAGACTTCGTCAGCTTACCACGTCACTAGAGGAGATCTGCCCCTGTGTCAGTGGAGTAGAACTGATACTTCGTCAGGTTACCTCGACACTAGAGGAGATCTGCACCTGTGTCAGTGGTGGAGAACTGAGACTTCGTCAGGTTACCACGTCACTGGCGGGGATCCGGCCCTGTGTCAGTTGTGAACTGAGACTTCGTCAGGTTACCTAGGCACTGTTTGGGATCCGGCCCTGAATCGGTCGAGGTAAACTGAGACTTCGTTGGGCTACCATGTCACTTGTGGGGATCCGGCCCTGTATCAGCGGTGGAGAACTGATACTTCGTCAGGTTACCACGTCACTGGCGTGGTTCGGCCGTGTGTCAGTGGAGGGGGAATGAGGCTTCGTCAGGTTACACAATCAGTGGTTGGGATTCTGTTTGGTTTGACTGTATCGTGTTATATGTAGTGGTATATTCTATCTGTGTTGTGTTACATGTAGTGGTATATTCTATCTGTGTTGTGTTACATGTAGTGGTATATTCTATCTGTGTTGTGTTATATGTAGTGGTATATTCTATCTGTGTTGTGTTACATGTAGTGGTACGTTCTGATTGACTGTGTTGTTTCATGTAGTGTAATGTTCTAAAAGACTAGCACCAGAGGTATATGGTTACTACAAGTCTAGCACCAGAGGTATATGGGTACTACAAGACTAGCACCAGAGGTATATGGTTACTACAAGTCTGGCACCAGCGGTATATGGTTACTACAAGTCTGGCACCAGAGGTATATTGGAACTACAAGACTAGCACCAGAGGTATATGGTTACTACAAGACTAGCACCAGAGGTATATGGTTACTACAAGACTAGCACCAGAGGTATATGGGTACTACAAGACTAGCACCAGAGGTATATGTTACTACAAGACTAGCACAGCACCACAGGTATATGGATAATAATTTGTGAACAGCTTTGAGACGACTTATGAACTAGGTTGTGATAAAGCACCAAAGCGGTATATAAGAACCTTGTGTTATTATTATCATTATTATTATTATATTATTTTTAGGTATAAAGAACTGTTGAAAACAAATTGTGATGAATGAGAAAGAGAAGAAACATGGAAAGGTATGAGAAAAAACACAAATACTTGTAAAAAAAATGTTGGTTATCAATTTTCTTTCAATTTTTATTATAATAAAACAATGTCTACAAAACTCAGCTTCCACCACTATTCCCATCATCCTCATTTGAATGTGAGTATGCAAATTGTTTCCTCTTTGTTACGTTTTCTACTAAGTGGGGATACTGAGTGACAGGGAAACAACTGAATTCTCGCCAAACAAGCATCATGCTGGTTGTGGTAAATAGATCTGGAAGTAATATACAAGATTACATATATAAATACACCTTATTACTGGCAGATGATATTATAGGTTTAAGTTTTTAGGCCTAAACTGCAATTGTCTGACTTGTTTTTTCTGAATGCATATATACCACCTTCATATTTAAATCATAGTATATTTAATTAAGATATATATATGTAACAGTCTTTTTGATGTGACAAAGTTCTTGTAAATCTCCTTCTGTCACTTACCCAAAATTTATCAAAATAGTTTTCAAATATTGTTTGATTTTGTGCTTGAATCATCTTCTTTGGTACGGAACTCAAGTCTAATTTATGAAGATTTTTTAATCAACTTTATTGTCATGTCTGAATAATTAAGATAAGCATAAAACACAAAATTGGGCATATTATTTTCATTATGCTTGGTTTATTAAAAAGTATAGAATGAAGTATAGTTTATACGAGTGAATGGATACTGTATGTTTTCATATTATTGATCTCAATACCAATTCTTACAAACCCATTGATGGAAGAAATGTTCCTATAACTATGTCAGGTTTGGACTTGTTTTATTGTACATGAACTGATATTTCATTATTTTGAATTAAGGTCAGAATACAGAAAACAACAGAAAATTGGCGGAAAAGTTTCCGACTTGAAGGTGAAAGTATGCTGGATGTCTCAAAAATTCTGTCTAAAAGATTCAAGTCTTCAAACAAAAGATCAAAGTCTTCCATTGCTTCTAAGGTATACAAATTAGTACCCAAACGACCAACTGAGTTTATAACATTGCCTTTCACTTAATGTTATTAATGAATAAAGTTGTTATGCCACCTTAAGTAAGAACAACTTGGTCTAAGTTGAAGATACAATTGTGTATATTAACAATCATATGGCATTGCCACTTATATATAACCCTACCAAATTCAAGTGGTGGAATGAAGATTTTAAATATCTGACATATAAATTTGAATGTGCTTTTGATGATAGTATATTTTTACAATTATGTTGTATATAATGTATATAATAAGCCTAAATTGAAAGGAAACATATTGATTTTTAAGGTTCCTGGCCTTGTGAGTATGTCTCTTTCAAATTTACTTTAATATTTTCTGTGTTAAAACTATTTACAGGGGTTTTCCATCATTATGTATTTAAATTTTGACTTAAGAAAAGTGTATATATACTGCTGCAATTGCAAATCCGCCATTTCCTTCAGTAGGTATTTTGAAATCTTTAATTTTTTCAACATATTTCTCATAATTTTTCATATCTATTGATGTAGGTTATGAAAAGTGTTGACAGTACTGCATCAAAAATATCAACAACATCTCAACCAACTGTAGCCCCAGATCTTCCACATGTCAGAGAAGAGCCACTTAGTGGAGAGATTTCCCTCATGAATGAAGGAAATGGGGAACAATTTACTAACTACATGTATGATCACAGGACCTTGAAACTGTACCTATTTTCATTGAACCAAAATCATGGATGTGTGTTTTTGTAAGACAGTTTGGAAGTGTGTGTCTTACTGGACTGGGATTACGGAAGTAAAACAGTAATGGTACTAGAATATTTAGTTTTTAATGGTTGATTCAAAATCTCATTTCTGTATGGTATTTAATGATCGAACTTATTGCACTAACCTGATTTATATGCTTTTAATATGCCGTTATAGTAGGGTGTAACCTTTAAAACCGCTAAACATGATTATTAAGGTGGGTCATATTTCCAGAAGAATTAGGTCTAAATATTACATCAAAATTTGACCAATTGTATCCACATTACACCTGATGAAAATGCAAATTCTAATTAAAGTTAGAAAGAAAAGAAAATCAATGCAAGCAGAAAATTGTTATTATACATTACAAAAATCAAAACATATTTCATGTGACAATCTTAATTTTCAGAAGCTTTCCATTTTTTAATTAGAAGATATAAGAATTTTTGTTGTTTATTGTTTAATTAAGAAAACCAACCCTGTCATTGTGCAAAAGATGCCACAGCTGGGTTATGCATGTTCCTGCAATCCTGACAGATCTGCATTTATGAATAAGGTGTCATCTTGCTCTTCAGTAGGTATGTATCACAGGAAAATATTGCACGATTGCACGAGTGAAATATGAAATAATAAGTTGAAATTATGTACCAAATTCTAATGTACTAGAGTTTAAGTCCATATGATCAATACTTCTTTGACGTTTTAATGGATCCATTGTTCATAAATTCTGAGAGAGAAGGTTAGGTGTCAATGACATTTCTAATTCAGAACAGAATTGTGTCGTGATGATATCTAACGAACTGCAAAATGATAATAATAAAATAATATACAACATTTGATAAAGCGCCCTATCTAGCTAACATAAGCTACTCTAAAGCGCTTTACAGTACATAGATATACAAGTAATACAATAAGGATATACAATTTTTGAGGAATTCGCAGGAGCTGTCTTATCAGGCACTAACTACTAGTCCTATGCCACTTGGCTAATATCTCCCTATGTGTGTATGTCTGCGTGTGTGCTGGAGATGTGTTGCGTTATGTTTGTAGTGGGACCGTGCTTCCAACGGCATCTTTTATAGTGCCACCTCACTTGAATGCTACATCACAGATACTGCAACATCCACCCCAGACCATTTTATACTCCACCTGGGTTGTTGGAGTTGTGTGGGCAGGAAAAAAACCTTTTCATGATATTCCATGCGTGCGACGACTTCGGAGATCGAACCCCGGCCGCCTGCGTGGAAGGCCGAAGTGTTAACCACTCGACCAATCCGCCCATTCAAATAATCAGTTTAGTCATTTCTTTATTGAGGTGTAAAAGTCTACATTCTTATTCATGTGAATTAAAGAAACTGATGCGTTTATAATACTACAATGTACTTGATTAGTGTATTCTAAAGCGTTATATCCAATTACACTGTTTTCAATACTTTTTTATGACTGTGAGAGATCAACGTAGTATTTTGTTCAATGTCAGAATTCGTGCACTTGCAAAGACACCGTCATTCTAGAAAACATTTGAAAGGTACTTACTAAACACTGACGTCTATGTCTCTCTATTACGTTGGTATATCGGTAGGAGTTGGCGCCAGCGTCTGGAATGCCATTAACATACTCGAGTATGAAAGTTCATAATCTATGTTATCAAGTCAAATAGTGTAGTAATGTGCATACCCCTAAGTACAGCAGGTCGACAGGTATACCTGCAAGTAAATAATAGGTTCACTCTTTGTAAACAAATATCATGTACATGTATATCCTAATGGTAAATTTATAAACGTCAGACGCTCCTGTAGATAAGACAACCTTTAAACTTTTACACAATGCAACGACAGAAGCTACACAAAAACGAATGGTGATCGTTTCCAGCATTAGATTTTCACCCTTCATAATACAAATAGAAAGCACGTCATTACATACAAGTATTACTAAATTAATGAAAGATAATTTATCTATTAATGTACAGTTTCATTTTCTCAGACTTGTGTTGGGCATTATACAACACGAGACTGTCTTAGAATGAGGCTCATCCTGTAGTCCACAATACAAAGTTACTTTCTTGTATTTGTTTATTCCTTTTATATTCTTTCACGCCCCGTTCTTTACCTTTTCTATCTGGACATTATCGTTAAATGAATTTCGTTACGAAACTTTCATGGAACTGTAAAATTGCAACAGGTATTCACCTATTATAACAATCAAACATAAAACTTCGATGATAATATCACGTCCTCTATTTTCTTATTTATTCAAACTGCATAAAGTCTACCAATTTTATATATTGCTGGCAAATTTAATAAAAATGCAATCCGCTTTTATAGCATTCCATACCTGCAAACTATCAACTTCTTACAATATTACTTGCACCCAAAAAGGTCAGATGTGGGGCTGGAAAAACTTGGTCTAGATAAGCTGCGCGGATTTGCCAACGATGGACTATATGCCTTTAACATCTGTTACATGATGTATCCAACGAGTCTATCAAAGCTAACATTTCTCCGTGTCTTAGATACCTCCATACTTTCCTACTGATATTCTAAACCAATAGCTTCCAAGTTTTCCAACTTCAAACAAACGCTACAACAGCTGAACTTAGATGACCTTAGAATAATTCTTCCTTCTGTATGCTCTTGTTCTACATCATCATTCAACCAAGGCCAAGCCGGACAAGTAGTAATACAGTGGCAATCTTATTACTATCCATAATGGAAAGCTACAAATGTGAGAGATTTTCATGAAATTTCAAAGTATCTTGCGCCTTTTACTGTCAATAGGAATGTGATTTTCAATATGTTGATGGATTATGGGGAAAACACTACTAGAGCCTGCTGCATAGGATTTATTTTCAGTGTCGATTAAGTCTATAAGGTCTATCATTAACAAAACACAATTAACAGCTTGATATCCAAATTAAAAGGAAAAAAACATTTTCAAGAATAGCTTAGCTTGTGCCAAACCAAGAAAAGTTTATTTTAATATTTTCCTACTTGACGAAATACTGCTAAAACATGATTCTGGATGACAATATTTGTGAATATCGTTTGTGACAAGGTTACAGACTGTGTCATGTAATACTGCACACAGAAACTTCACAATAATCCTTCCAAATAAGCTTTCATCTCTGACTCTGCTATTTGCTCACGCCAGCATCATCAAATATTCTTACCATTTTTACAGTCGTACTTTGACATTGTAGACTCAATCCTGAAAGTAGTTTCCTCCTTGCTTTCATTCTTCAATAAAACAAAAATCCCCTCTATACACAATCATACCTGGTACCAAACTTAGGGGAATGCATTCAGCCTCATTTGGGGAGAGCTTTCTCTTCGAAGAAAGGCAAATGGCGATAAAAAATATGATTGTAAACCATTTTGGACACATTCCACGATGGAATATACCGAGGATAAAAATATTGAGAATATTTCTTTTTAACATTATCTTTAATCAAGTGTCAAGATGCTCCAGCAAACTGTAGGATTCTCAAAGGAACAAACTGTGCCTCTCCCCCAGCCGAAAGATTTTGTTCACATGTAAGTCTGAACTTATCCAAGAGCTTATCGTGACTGGTCAAAACCTTCAACTTTACTTTTGGTAAAAGATCAATCATTATATTGTTGCTATTTATAAAGACAAGTTGAAAGATAATATTATTCGGTCCCGAATAAAAACATCATTAAACTTGTTTTTGTAAATAGCAACAATTTTGTTTTGTTTTTTTGTTTTTTTATTCTGTCCCGGGACCGCGGTGGACAAGTGGTTAAAGCGTCTGACATTCTCCTACCACTAGCCCTCCACCACAGGGTTGCGGGTTCGAGACCTACGTGGGACAGTCGCCAGGTACTAGCCGTAGGTCGGTGGGTTTTTTCCTGGAACTCCGGATTCACCACCAAAACCAGGCACGCCCTTAAATCACCATAGCTGTTAAAAGGACTTAAAACACAAACAAAACAAAGTATTCGGTCCCTGGTTTGTTAAGTTAGTGAACCTGCAAAATAGAGTCTATCAAATAGGTACCTGTATAATTGCCCTATGTAGGGATATACTGGCTCGAATTCCTATTTTGTTTTTCTCTTTATATAAGTGCAGAAATTACAAGATCAGGAAATACTAAGATGACTATTGAAGAACGGTCAGCTCGTTTTAACACCCAGATATATTCAAACTAGTTTATCAAGATATTAGAGGCCCTAAGAACGTCATCATTATCAATATTGAATCAAATATTAAATATTTACATCGACATGTGGTAGAAAGGTGCTGGAGCAAGGTCAAATGGCTAAAAGGTCTGTTAGTGCGCCTACTTCATAGTACACAGACGGTAAATAGTATGTACCGAACCTCCAAACAGGAAAAACCAGAGGATTATATATATATATTATATGCACAGTGACGTCAATACGTACGAATAGTTGGCTTGCCCCACAGCATAAATAACTATACCCCAGTGCTCCAGAGACACTTTCTGTACAGATAAATTGGTTTGTCGCGTGTCAAATGTCTTTGACCTAGACTTGTCATTTTTATTATTTATATAATACGATATTTACCTCTGAGAGTAAACATGTGTCCCTTGCACCCATTCGACCAACAAAAAACTCTGTTATTGTTGACGACCACATTTTCCTGTCCAACTACATACGTTATCTGCGTATATTAGTCAGAGATCTTATATAATGAACACTTGTTCGCACTCGTGGACGTATGTACCAGAATAACTGTACCAGTGTGTCAGAAACTTTTACTCAGCCCATGTCCATGAGACATGCAATTTATAACTATTGAAATCTGCAATGGTAAAACAAAACTGTATTTTACCACGTGTAAAAAGACATATTCGATTCCATTTTGATATTGAACACTCTTTACACCAGAAATCTGAGCACCTTTCATAATTAATCTTGACTTTATTCCTCTTGCGGTTCCGTACCGAGATAAAGCAAGAAAATAGAATTAAAATATAATAAGAGAATGGTTTCTGATTCGGCAAACAGCATGTTCCCATTTCTTAATTACATTGTACCTTCTATGCAGGCAAATTTCTTGTAGTCAATTTAACCTGAAAAAATTGACCTTAAATTAAAAAGGTCGATACATCTCACAAAGAAATGTTGAGCCTAGTTTAAGTTATCTCTGGGTTAGGATCATAGACCCCGTATGGTCTGTATAGACCCCGAGAACTCCGGTAGTAACAACAAATCGAGAATCGGGACGGTACCAGCTCAACAACAGAAGACATTAATGAGTTATTAAAAGGTCGATATACATGTATCTCATAAAGACGTTTTGATCATCATCAACTACGTTGATATTCATTTTGCACGAGGAAATATAATCTATCCTTATAAGATCACCAAGGTGACCATAAAAAGTGTTTATCGACCTGCAACTCTCGAATACCTTTTAACATTTATCACAGTCATCGTGATATATGAAGAAATCTTACTTTCCCAACTCTATCACAGCCTTTACTAAATAGTAAGGTTTCCAAATAACCAGCATACATTACAGCTGTGCTTGAAGGCCTGTGTTTTAAATTCATAGTAACGGGATTTTACGCAAATGTCTCTCTACTTTAACAGTAGTTTGGACTATTTAAATTTCCATCTTTTTGGCTCCGAGCATCACCAATAGTCCTAGAAGGACGAAACAGCTGTATGATGCAGTGAAATTCATTTTTGACACGCTGTATCTATTACAAATTTTCAAGATGCAACTACACGTGCATGTTACGTTTATCTTTGATCCCCGGGCCTGGGGAAACTTGACACATCTCTTAACAATGTGTTTATCAAAGGGCTGTCAGTGATCGTTGTTGTATCCGCAATATCAGTTAAGATAGCTTAGGGTAGGCATCCGTGTTATCATCACAATAAAGCTATCTAATGACATAAGAAAACACTTTTACATTAAACTATAAATATGTGTTTGTATGGCTGAATATAAATTCTGATATATATTTTGATAAAAATTACATACTAAAGAAGGGCGTCCTTAATATGACTTTAGGATAATGTTAGATAGCATAGCAGTTATCTGATGGAATTTAATCAGTTTTAATGTAAGGTCACACAAATTAAGAACAAAAACGTTTCTAATCACTTCGATTTCAATCCAATAGATCGACATAAAGCCTGTTTTATTTTCTGATAAAGTAAAATAATAACAACACTAAGTAAACAATGTTTTATTGTTGAGTGAACTATGAAAATAGTGATGTAAACAATGCGCTTTTTGACGTATAGAGCAGTAGAACCACGTCCTTTGTCGACATAATCCGTCATTACCCAGCGTGAACTTCACCTGCTCCAATGGATTGGCTATTTGTAGTATGGCTTGTACTAAAACGAGTTGCTCATGGTAAACTTGTAAACCGGTGACGATCGTTTGCCGGCATACAGAAAACTGCTGAAGATCGATCCATACAAAGGAGCTCTGTTGATACACACTGGTAACAGTAATAGTACATCTCTACATATGGATCATGGCGTACTGCTACTAACTACTAAGGGTAAAAGAATAAGGTCGCTCTTATTTCCATAACAACACTTTTTGGAAACTCATAGACTACATTAAGTAGTAAACTAGTGTCAAGTTAAATAAATGTTTAACCAAACGACTTATATTTATTTCGTGTCAGTCTGCCAGACTCTCGTACACACCGGCAGTATGCACTCTATAACACGTCTGCATCAAACCCTGACTGTACCTGTGTAGTGCACCACTGTCCGACATAATCGGCTGTATATATACGTAATGAAGTAGACAATGGTACATACATACACTCGTTAATGAACATGTGCAATAGTTACAACTGTCCAAGATAAGATATACTTAAGAGACGGTGTAAAGGTCAATTTCGTACACCGTACACGCACTCACCGCCATTCGATCAATTCTCTATGACAGCAATCTACTGTCGCTGGCGGTAGTGAGCTTCTCTCCCATACTACATCATATTGGTGACGTTACTAGCGAGGCGATGTATCCGCGCGCCTGACTAGGCGGCTGCAGCAGCTGAGTAATCAATGTGTCGGGCCCGTTGATTGGTCGTCGTGTATATAAAAGCTTCGTGGTTCTAGTGTTGGATCAATACCGTCTAGAGCGGAGCTATTGAGAGCATCAGGATATACTTCTATCTTTAACTTCTAAACTTAATAACTTAAAACGATGACTACTGATACCATTGAAGAGGAAGCAACACAGGGTGAACCTATTATGGACAATTCATCACAAAAGTCCGTCGACATTCTATTTCCAGAAATAGCTGCTTTAAAAAGACAAATGTTGGACTTTGAGAGAGGAGCAATGTCAGCACCTAATTCGAGGTCAACTTCCTTTAAAAATCGGCCGAGACCCAAAGGACTTAGATTCAAGCTCGCGGAACCAAGAAGGAACAGTCTGCCAGTTGGACACGATGATATGCTGGCCCAGTGCATGTCATACTCAGACATCAATGATTCTGATGAAACAATTGAGAGAGTACGATCATTTAAAATGACATCTAAAGGAATTGAAAACAGAGGCGACTCTTTCCGTAGAAAGAGCAATAGCAGTATCGCATCTGCTGGATCTGCTAAAATGACAGATCATGACCAAAGCTGTGACCAAAAGCGACAGAGAATCCCAAGTGACACGTCTGATGGAAGCACAACGGGGTGTAGCTGTGCATCCTCGTCCAGCACTGGCTACTACCGGGTACTGGTCATAGGGGACACTGGGGTCGGAAAGAGCGCCCTCGCCAATCAGTTCATGACATCCGAGTACATGGTCAACCTTGACATAACATCAGGTAAGAATTTAATAATGTTAATTATTTTATTGACGTTTTATTAAACTTTGTTTCATTTTCTCATTTTATCTAGTTTCTAAACGTAGGTTGTTATTTTCCTAAACAAAGTATGTAACTTTGTAACCAAATTGTTTTTCTCTTTCTCTACAAGAGAGACATCAATACATTTTGTAATTTTGTAAATCAGGTCAAGGTGATGGATAGGAGACATAATTAAATATCTGGAATACTCAAATATTGCCTCGGTTGCTTGTCATATAGACACAGGCAAGACTTCAGCCCATCCAATCACTCACTGGCGTTTACATAGGCAGACAACGCGCTATCAGTTATTAAAATGTGCTATTACACCTCGTTAAACAAATGGATGTTCCGGGTCTTAATTTTACATTACTTAGATATTAATCTGTACAATTGCGAACGTGCACGAAGGCTAGTAATTTAAAGAAGTTATTTATTTATATGCAAACTAATGTGACGGAAGAGGAAGTTTCAGAGAGTTTTTGATATCCCATTAAGATAACACGTATTAATAGATCGTGGTGATGATAAGAGTCTTATATTACAAAGCAGTAGAGACCCATGTACTGTACAATATATCTATGTTACATGTACTGTTGATTAAAACTAAACTTATGTATAAAGTGGCGTGGTGGTATCTTACAACAGTATCTATCATTACAGGCATAGATATTCCAAAATTGAAATAAATAAGGTAACCTCTACAGAAATCATTTGAAAAATAAAGTGTTGCAAAAAATACTGTCTCCTTACATAAATATACTGATCAAACGCGTTGAAACTCTTTTAGTTTTCATAACTTTTATTTATGATGTCCTTCCTTTATTGTAGATGAATTGGAGGGCAGTGGTACCGTGTCTGTTTTATTGGAGGGGGAGGAGTCCACGCTAGAATTCATTGACTCTGATGACGTTGACCAGGTCAGTATTAACTTGATGAATACAAACTGTAACAATTTACCCATGCAACAACTATGTAACTAACAATCAAAATTATCTAAACATGCGAAAACATAGCTGCGGAGTTACTAATACTAAAACACTACGGGTATAAAACGCGCACATAACCACATTATATTAAGATGTACATACCACGCGTGCGGCGGCACACATTCTCTAGTAGGTTTGTCATTCCCCAAATCTACTGACATTTTTTAGATGAGATAATACAATTACCCTCCCTGCAGGAAATCTTATCGTTACGCTAATGGTGCTTTGAAATGCCGACGGAAGATTCCTGTCGTACGCGCCTCTTTATCTAACAAAGATAGTTCAGCGTTAATAAGACTGCCCCGAGCCTAGAAGTACCACTTAACGAATCGTGTGTACACTGTATATGCACAGCATACTCAAACAATGATTTGATACATCGGTATGGAATACAAATATCAATCAATTGATGTGTATCAGGAAAAATGCAATATATACCTATAAATAGAACGGTATGTCTAAAAATAGTGTATGATAACAAAGATGTTCACAGCACAATGGCAGTCGTTGGTAACGTGATAGTTATCACCTAAACATTTGGAAACACTTATTACGCGGTGTTAATCGGCTGATAACTGTTTTGTGGTTCACAAACAAATCGTATGACTAAGAAGGAAAGTGATAAAATCTTACATGTGTGAAAAGTACTAGACGTCAAAAAATGCATAAATCGATATGCGTGCTGTTTTGCTAAAACATTACTATGGCTACGCAATGACTCAGCCTAAAATAGATTACATGTGCTATTTTTAGTCCAAGATGAGTCACAAAGCTGAAGAATTGCGGGCCCTTTATCTAAACGTCTAAGTGGAATACGATTCGAAATATTAATAAAGTGTGTTTCGTACCAAGAGCTTAGAGCTCACTTAATTGAATAAAAAAACGAATACCGTTCATCATTTGTGCGCAAATCTTGATAAAAATGATTTTTGAAAAAACACTTTCAGTTTATTTTGTATGTATGTGTGTGTGTTTCATGACACATTGGAGGTTTGATAATGACATGCCAGATCAAATCATCCATTTTTATGTAAAGTATTTCATAATCTTCGTTTACTTAACAACGATATCTTTATTATGTTTCCCTACAGGAAGACCAGGGTAACCTGAACTTCGATGCTTACCTTGCCGTGTTTTCCGTGGATAACAGAGCGTCGTTCGACACAGCAGTAGAAATGCTTAGTCAGCTACGGGATACCCAGGGAACGGATCGGGCAATGATCCTAGTGGCTAATAAAATTGACCTTGTCCGGAGGCGAATAGTCAGCTCCGAAGGTGCGTTTTATTGATTTTCATTTGATTGACACTTTAACTTATAACGGCGATAATATAATTATAATACATTTTTTTGTGATTGATACAATGACATTGTGATTATGTATATTTGAATATTTATTTCATTACTGCAGAAACACCAGGTCATAGAAATTCATTATTCTTTCATGGTATTGACCTTTTCAAAATTAACAAGCTTTTGCTCTTTAGATATACAGGGCGTTTTGGAGAATTTTTATCTCGAGTTTATTTATAAATGATATTGGGAATTATCAGTGGGTCATGTCATATTCTCTTATCAAAGGGAGTGCTGTCCTAGTTTTAATATGGAAACATATGGTAATTGATAATACTACTCGGATAGATTGAAGGTTCATTCATTAAACGTCACATATTGTCAACGTTTCATGAATGAATCATTCTCATCACCAGGCGATGCTGTACACATATCAATACAATGACAACAGACCTCAGGCTATGTCATGTGTAAGCATAGTCAGCTTCACTGCTACTAAAACAAAAAAATAACAAGTCGGTACATATAACACACGTTAGTAATAAAAAAAAAAAAAAAAAAACAGTTTACAAATACGATATTTTCTTAACTTAAATTATTATTTTATTTTTCTTGATATGATTAAATTAAATGTCGGAATGGAAAATGATTTTGTATACTGAAATAAAAGTAGGAAAATTAACAGTTCTTTGATAACCCGAGTCATGTGTCAATGTGATGATGTGAACGTCTGTGTATGCTATGGTATCGATTTTAGGACATTTTACCGATACACAAGTATAGCATATCCTGATAAGTATAATAGTGATCATGATTTATTTGACGCCTCTTAAAAAAGCCGTCCATTAATAACAAAAGTCTATTGTGTTCGGTGAAAATCACGCCATGTTTATATTTACATTGGGAACGCTTCCTGTGGTGACTGTGTTATTGTAATTGCGTAACATTACAAATATTGGCTTACAACAGTCACCAGTAGCAATGACGTTATTGAAAATTAGTCATTGATATTTACAGGTTACTCACTATTGTATCGGTTTAATATCTGTCGCCTGGTTATAAAATCAATGAAAGGTATAATTGGCTTCAACATTTAACAAATACATCGCAGTAAAGTGTCCTATCGCAAATGACAAAACACATTGCATATAAATAGCAGGATTTATCACAAATCAATGACCTATATGCTTAACGAAAAGCACATTTTAATGAAATTTTTCCATTTCTGTCTTTTCAGAAGCAAAACGGATGGCTGAACACTTCCACAGTAAATATGCCGAGACCTCCGTCACCCTCAATCACAATGTCGATGAATTACTGGTTGGGGTCTTACGTCAGATCCGCCTTAAACTTGACCCAGAAGTAGTTGAAAAATCGGAGGCATCCATTTCAGATGGTCAAGGACGCAGAAAAAGCAAAGGTGCGCGTGGACTTTTGAGTCGACTATTCCGTAAATCTTCAAAACAAAGCAGTTCTTGTGAAGATTTGTATGACTTGTGAAATATCTAAAAAGACAAGACAGTGTTTGGAAAGTGTACGAGAGTAACGGATGCAGTAGGCGTTAATCAGCATTATAGACTTCATAAACATAATGCGTGGACTTGCCAGTCTTCAGATATCAATCAAACTTCGTCCATTTCAGACTTTAGCTGACAATGATATCAAACGGTGCGGGTGTTGACAATTATATTATCCATATGTGCCAAATCCTTTACGATTGAGTTACTTACATAGTATTGTATATATATTCGTATTGTTCAATCCATTGTCTATTTTCACCTATCCTATTTTAGTGTTGTATATTATATACCCCTAAATTACTCGGTTCTTCTTTCTCTTTCTCTTTTTTTTATACGAAATCGATTTAATGGTCATTACTTTAATTAAACTTTCCTACCGATAGGAATATAAATCACAACAGTTTATTTATCTTATCAGATAATTTTCATTTTTGGTTGGAAAGCTATTAACGTAATCATATAAACGAATAATTATAATGTTATCCAACTGCTTCTGTAGATTTCCAGAGGTGATTTTTATCATATTTTTGTCACCTCAAAGGCGTAATGATGTTACATTCCATTCCATTTTATCCTTGTATTTAGTATAGTT
Organism: Chlamys rubida; assembly: GCA_032359455.1. Lineage (NCBI taxonomy): Eukaryota > Metazoa > Mollusca > Bivalvia > Pectinida > Pectinidae > Chlamys > Chlamys rubida. Next base: position 3,513 of record JAUMHH010149154.1, on the reverse strand, counting down.
TGTCCATCTTTAAACATTATTTTCCCTTTCCCTTTCATAAATAGTTAAGTTTTCGTTTGTTAGAAACGTTGAAATGACATTTTGAAAAAATAAAACAATAAAACTGCTCACGTTCATAAATGGAAGGGAAAACAATGATTTGCTAAGACGTTCGAAGTATCATGACCCGTATGTAATACACAGATCAGATCATGAATCAGTTGATGGTGCCATATGTCTCATACTATCTATCGAAACATTGAATTCTTCTCATCATTGTAATCTCAATTGGTTTTCATCTCAATGTTCCCTGATATTTTTTTCTCTATTTAAATGTATTTGATTTGATTTGATACTACATATATATATATCAGTGGAAGGACATTCTCATTCCAGAAAAGTATGTATATAAAGGTGTATAAAATATGTACATCGCAACGATTTTGTTAAGATCCAAATAAAATGTGATATTTGTATAAATATATATCAGTTTTGTCATGTTTTCAAATTAATGTCGTTTAAGCTCTTTACCAAAAGTGATTTAACATGAACCATTTGGAGACAAAAATGGTTTCACAGCGTCTTATCAAAAGAACAATTAAGTCTACTGTATTTGGCATGTTACCAATGGTTTTCTTTAGATATCAAGGAGATGTCGAAATAATAGTTCAGTGGAAACAGAAAGGAGAAAACATTAATTCACCATAAATATAAAGTCATTAATGCATAATACATCATAAAGTTACGGTCCTTGGAACGTGTAACTTGTTCAGAAACACATGAATACACATTAATCCTTCGCAATAAATTCAAATAACGTTGGGCATCATCGTACTCAATACACCTTACAGTGTTATCCATGGATGTGGGATGATGTTAGCTCCATATATAAGTAGGTAATGCTTGAAGGTTGAGATGGAATCAGACACAAACAGCCAGTGGATTGATAGAGTGATACAATTACATCGTGTCGCTTTTCTATTGAAACAAATACGAAGAGAAAATGACCACTTTCACGTATGTCGATAACAGATGTTCTACCACGTTACATGTCGTAAAACTGTGCGCCTCGCTTCAGAGCCAATACACCAATAGTATGCAGGTACCTATCTGTTTTTAGCGTATTACTATTTGCCATTTAATGCGTTTGTCTTCTTATCACAACATGCTGCGCATTTCGATAATTGTTTTTGTTTTATTTTGCCTTTTTAACCGAGGTATATTTAGGAAGCATTACATCTGCCTATAATTTGTTGATTTATCGTAATTTTACAAGATATGATAGGAACTAATGCCTATATATCGTTTCCACTGCCTAAGCGTGACCCTTCATCTGGAACAAGTTTTGCGGAGTTTTTATATGGCTTGCACTTTAAGAAAAACCATATATCCAATATTAATCAGAACACCCGCAAGCGTCATTTGGTTTTTCCGTTTTCAAAACGATAAAGAATCAACAGTGAAGTCATAGTTTATAAAAGGTGTTTATTTCAATCAATCAAAAGCAACAATTGATCAACACTACTTGAACTATCGCTGTTTTACCTCTGCGATGACGTGGAGGGAGGAGCGAAACACGTGCGTGGTTTACTGGAATCAAATGCATGTTCACGCGTGCAATATCGTCCTATAATGGTAATGAACCAATGAAAAGTGTCTCTTTACGTAGACACAGTAAAATCCGTTATAACTACAAAGAGAAAAAAAACCAGAGTGCACTTTTAATCGATCCCTTATTGACTACCAGTGATTCTAAAGCAAGCCGTATCAATTGGTCCAGAAACCGATGGTCCGCAGTGAAGGGTTATTGCGATTAATGATAGTGTATACAATTACCAGTGTGACAGTTCGGAAGACAATTGCTGTTACCTGTAATACGCGTTGGCTCAATTTCAAACTTGTATCTGATGTCGTTGACAATATATATAAAGTCGTAAACATGTATTACACCTGACGATCTATTAACCTTTAATCATGGGATTGATAAATATAGATAAGGAAATGGTTCGAACGGCATTTCGTTTGATGGCTGTAAAAAACATATCTCGATTTATCTTCGGCAGGTTCAATAATGTGCGGAAATATTCTTATGTTAATGTTAAATTAAAATGTTTGCAGTGTTAAATCTGTTATACAAATGTAGCAAGAGTTTGCGTTAGCAAATTAGATAATGTTTTTGATTAGAATGCCCCGTTTGTTCATTTAGTTAAACACAGGAAACAAAATACGAATATGAAGATGTAAAAGTAAAAAGCACTCTTGCATAAAGTCAGAAAATCACAGAAAATCGCTGTTGTGTAGGCGAGGTATCCACAGGCCTTACATTATCTAAGCATAAACACGCATCTATATAGCAAGTGAGCGACATACCAACGACATCGATAGTAACATATCGGGCTTATCTAGGAGTGTCAAAAAGTAACCTAACCAATCACACCACACACACAGGAAGACAGCATATTTGTGAAATCGTTCATCGTAGCACAAAACCATGGCGACTACCATGAACTGTTCCGTTAATGATACATTCTTGTCAAGTTTGACATAAAAGTTCTAAAACAACAGATTATATTAATACGGTATTACTGTATATAGCTTGCACCAGGGCGATTGAACCATATCAGGAACCCGTACCGTTTTGTACGCACACTATATACTGAACTCAATATCAGTTGTCGACTTTACTGCTGTGCCATAGCTGATAGACAATGGCAGTGACTACATCGGATTGTAAACGGCTTATTGCTCTCCTGGGGGCAGTGTTCCCTTTTTAGAACGAAAAATCGTTTACTTTACCTTCAGCGCGCCTAGTGTATTCGTGTTTGCCGATCCTGGAAATGTCGGCTATAAGCACTTGTGGGATATCTTAATAACTCCTTCATTGTAAGTCCTACGATTCCCGGAAATTTAAATGTCAACCACTTTTACACACACCTATAGATTACCCCACGGTCAGGTAGGTGCCATCGAAAGTGATTTAATTATAGAACTTCACACATATTTTGCCATCATTATTTAAGAGGCATCCTATACGCGTAGAGGAACATGTCTCGATAATGTCTGTCTGTATAAAAGGGAAACGTTTTAAGTAATTTAAGATGATTTATATTATTCCCGATAACTTCCCGGTAAAGATTTAGATTATATCAACCCATGTGCTGAGGGAATTTGTTTAAGTTATTATATGTCAATCTTTTCTCTTTAATTCTTAAACACACTTAAAAAAAATGTTAGATTTAGTTTAACTATTCTACGCTGTGGCCAAGTAGTTAAAGCGTCTAACACTCTGCTACCACTAGCCCTCCACCACTGGGTCGCGGGTTCGAGACCTACGTGGGGCAGTCCGCCAGGTACTGGCCGTTGGTTGTGTGTACTATACTTACTATAGTGCAACTATAAGATTTGTAAGATACTTCGTGAATTTTACAATAGTGGTACAGTCAGTTGTACATGTGTTACATACTGGTGAATAATATTTTAGTGATACAGCAAGTTATATAACCTATCTACTGATAATATCATAGTTATACAGCC
>JAUMHH010149143.1:0-19829 GCA_032359455.1 Chlamys rubida | reverse complement strand
GGTGTTAGTAACTTGTTGGAAGATTTAGACCAATCAGAATGCTAGGATTGCAGTTGTACACAGGCTTCAGAGGCGTTAACAATAGGCTGCAACGTAACTGCGTTACGTTTAGCCTAAAAAGGAACGTCTAATACCGATGCTCGACATACGTGATATGTTGATACGACGATGTATCTAACAATGAGTGCATATGGACATCTAATCTATATTAATAATTTTTGAACTTGCTAATTCACTGACTTAACAACGTATCGCCCGGTTCTAAAGAAGTTATTATTCTGTAGCCGAACAGCTGAGGCGATCGGCGGGGACCAGGTAGCTGAGAGAGTTAGAGTGCGGAAGTCCCGGGTTCGATTCCCGATCTGGCCGTTGACATTTCCCCTTTCCTGTTACCATTCCATGGTTCAAATCAGACGTAGTCGTTCAAAATGAGAGAATATTATACTGTATGCGGACTGTTGTTGCATTTGTATAAAACTGTATATCTGTCGGGTTACCTCAAATAAAAAGTAAAACTTGTACCTTTTACAGTCCGGTTTGAAGTTAGTAGGTTAATATTTTTCATTTTACAACCATCTGAAAATAACGTTATCAGCTCATCAAATAAGGTATACTTCACGATGATTGGTTTGATAATGTTTTAGTCCGTATCGCGACAGAAAATATCGAACCCAGAATGAAATATTGCACACTTAATTCTGAGCGAGTAATACTTAGTAGTTCTCCCCGATTAGGCACAAGTCTTTGATAGTCATTTCGTATGGTAAAAATAATATATTTTAAAAAGCAAAACACATACAATGAGATAATAAAAATCGTTGTTTATCAAGAAACTAAGAATATTTTCTTTGTTGCGTTTTCCTTAAATGCACGGTTTTCAGTGAACATATGGTCCATTTCCCGCCAACAAAACTGATAAATTACTCTATTGCCATGTCAGAATAAGAACACGTCAGGGCTATCAAAATAACACAACCTTGTTCACACTAATCCTGTTGATTGGTCTGTTTAGTGTATATTTAACCACATAATTACCGGGAAATAATTATAAGTGATTAATTGTCCACATCGGAATGAGATTTATCGGTTTGGTATGAATAATAATGTTAAGTGGGTTTTGAACACAAACACTTACTGAACACTTGTTTTGCGAGCTTTCGAAAAACGTCCGGCGGTTTTCTTTGTTAAGGAAAGAGTGCAAATTACCGTTGTCGCCAGATCTAGGCAACGGGAGATAACTCCAGTTAGTCATAGTATTTAGTGCGTTCACATAGCGAGTCATAACAGAAAATCTCATATCATAAAACATAACGTCTTATTTTACAAGGTATTTAAACTTCTTACCAAATCATTTGGTATATTTTTGAATTACAACTAAACCGCTCCATTTCCCAATAAATTGATATTTTTTATCAAGATGACATTGACCTGTTTTCCCCAATTTTCATAGCTTTAGTTATAAAAGACAAACGCCTGGGCTTTTTCCTGGTGAAACATGATAAGTGTTGTAAAGACCAAGGGCAATAAGTGTGTAATGCTGGTAGGGTTGTGGGGAAATGTATTTTTATTTACACTATAATGAAAATAATAAACAAACACAAACACTTACAAAGCATATTTATTCATTAGAGGTATTTTTTAATAATCTAAATCAGATCTTTGACACGTTGTCTGGTATTATCACAGTGGATTACTAACATAACTTTCTTATGAATGCTGAACAGCGTCTCTGTAATACAGTTACCTCCCTTCCACTGACTTCAATTGGTTTATAACCATAAATTGCACTTGAAAGCTACTATTTTCGACCAGAAACTGCAAGACGAAGTTAACAATACAGTGATAAGTGCTCCGTTGATATTGTCAACAAGGTTTCTTTATCAGTGATTTTTTTTTTTTAAATGTTTAGCTTTATTTTTTCCGATATAAACTCGGAGCACATTTATCCAGTTATAGCTTAAAATCCATAAACAAGCAAAGGTTCTGCCAATTTTTGCTGTTTTCGTATTTCTGAGACGGGCATCTACTTTCTTTTTTCAGGCTCTATCTGAGAGGATGGATTTTGGCATGTTGAAATGAATTTTGTTTTCTTCTTAACTGTAGCCATGTGACTGATGTCTGTTGCTGGTTGAAAACAAAGTGTTGCAAATGTAATATCTGTGGTTGCTCCCAATGAGGTTTTGCAAATTTCTAAAGGGATGACAGAAAATAAAACGCAAGTCCAGGAAACATGAAATATTAGGTCATGACCAGGAAACATGAAATGTTAGGACAGGACCAGGAAACATGAAATGTTAGGACATGACCAGGAAACATGAAATGTTAGGACATGACCAGGAAACATGAAATGTTAGGACATGATTTTCTTACGAAAATATTTCAATACCATGTTCTTTTAAAGAAAGAAATTTTCACAGTTTAATGATTTTTTGGATGAGGAAATAAACCATGATAAATGGACTATAGAAACAGTTAACTCAGTGTAACAAGGCATACCCAAAGGAATACTTAAACTATATACATGTAGGTACAAAAATATCCCACACTTTATACAGATGGGTCTTCCCTTCCAGTGAAGGCGAGAATACAAAAGGACATTTCTCAACAGATAGTGGTGGTGCTTGGCTTAATAGGACGGAATTTCATCACCACAACATCATAAACATGAATAAATCTTTAATGCTATGGTCTGAATTTAACTTAAATCACAAAGTTTAGTCTAATGTTCATACAAGTATCTTGCAAAAATACATTTAAATCACAAGCAATAACTATCACAACATATCTTGTTTAATGAATAAATCCAGGATAATACCCTGTTGCAGTTGATTCAAAAATATTTTCAGTACTTTATTCTCCTGAAACCCTCATACATGTATATCGCAGAAACTGGATTAATTCCATTTAAGTCTCCATGTATTCTCTTCATTCACACTTGTCAATAATAGGTGGTATGTAACTGTATCAGCCATGATATATTTTAGCCTGAAAGTGCACCTAATACAAATTTTTTGTCCTCTCCTCCGCAGGCAAACAAGCGGCCCCCAGCCACCGTGTCCATGGCAATCACCGCCTTATCAAACTTCACCTCACCAACCACCTGTTAAATAGAAACAAACGAGTAACTCAACTGGCAATACCTATCACAGTCTCATACAATGTGATTACGAAATGGCAACATCATCATGGATCAAATGTTGTTTCTAACTCTTTGGAACTTGTCTCATATCTAGTAATAAATACAGTGTTTTTGTTTATCAACAATATGATATAACAAGATTCTCGTTTTGTTGAAACACCTCTGGATAACCATGTTAACACTTGCCGCCCTTTAATTCCTAATCTTTTGTCAAATCCCAAGACCCTTAATCAAACCCTAATTTCCCTTATCAAATCCACTGACACTCATACTCCTTTACACCTGAACACATCCCTACATTTTTCACTACAGGAGTCTTTACCACACTCCTAGACACTTTATCAACACTTCTAGACAAAGTGAGAATGTCACACCAGGGACCATTTTATCTCATCCTCAGATCTTGATTACACCTTTGGACCCTTTGTCTCACACAAAGACCCTTTTATGATATTCCTAGACCCTTTATGTGATGTCAAGGCCCTTTATCCCACTCCTAGACCTTATCCTACTCCTAGACCCTTTATCCCACTCATAGACCATTTATCCCACTCCTAGACCCTTTATCCCACTCCTAGAACCTTTATCCCACTCATAGACCTTATCATACTCCTACACCCTTTATCCCACTCCTAGACCCTTTATCCCACTCATAGAACCTTTATCCCACTCATAGACCTTATCATACTCCTACACCCTTTATCCCACTCCTACACCCTTTATCCCACTCCTACACCCTTTATCTCGCTCCTTGTCCCTTTATCACTCTCCTAGTCCCTTTATCCCACTACTAGACACTTTATCCCACTCCTAGACACTTTATCCCCCTCCTAGTCCCTTTATCCCACACCTAAACTCTTATCCCACTCCTACACCCTTTATCTCGCTCCTTGTCCCTTTATCCCACTCCTAGACACTTTATCCCACTCCTAGACCTTTTATTCCCCTCGTAGACACTTTATCCCACTCCTAGACCTTTTATTCCCCTCATAGACACTTTATCCCCCTCCTAGTCCCTTCATCCCCCTCCTAGACCCTTTATTCTCCTCGTAGACACTTTATCCCACTCCTAGACACGTTATCCCACTCCTAGACCTTTTATTCCCCTCCTAGTCCTTTTATCCCACTCCTAGACACTTTATCCCACTCCTAGACACGTTATCCCACTCCTAGACACTTTATCCCACTCCTAGACACGTTATCCCACTCCTAGACCCTTTATCCACCTCTTAGACACTGTATCCCCCTTACTAGACCTTTTATCCCACTTGTCAACACTTTTCACACCCAACATATCATTTTTTTTTATTTATTTGTAAGAAACTTTATACAAGTATTCAGTACACAAATATGTATCAGGTTCCTTGACCAGAACTGATGGACAGAAGGTGCACTGCTAGCACAGCAGTATTTTCTTAAAGATTCTGTTTATTACCTCTTGTGTGTTCCTGTTGACTGCCTCACAACTTTTAGTGCCGCTACCGGCTGCCATGACGATATCATTGTCACAGAATTGGCCACAGTACAGGTAGCATCCATCACAACCGCCAAGTTCAAAGTTCACCTCTGTCTTAACCTTGCCTGAAGAATAGTCCCATATCTGTAGAGCATCTTTCTTTCTCCAAGAACCTGTCAATATCTCATAACCCTGTAAAAAGCAACAAGTCATCTTACAGTCTACATGTATCTCTCACTCTCACGTACTGTGTAACACTATGTTGAACGACTAACTCAGAGTTAAGTACAAACACTAACCTACTGTTGTTGTGTACATGTATGTGTATATTGGTCTATATGATATCTGATTATCTCATTTACTGTCTTAGGGGAAATAGTCCTAGTGTTGTATACTTCCTTGTGTAAACACATCAAGTTCGATCAGCACACTGTGTATCATGAAATTTTCATCGCAGTAAATTTTACCCTTTTTGCCCAATGTAATGAGGGTAAATTTATCACCACAGCAAATGTAAGTAAACAACATACCGGTATATAAATAGTAATCAAATGGAACAGGTTAACACTGGGCGAATATGGATTTTACTGGTGTACCTAGACAACAGTCAGACTTGATGAGAGTTTCCTGGTGTACCTAGACAACAGTCAGACTTGATGAGAGTTTCCTGGTGTACCTAGACAAAAGTCAGACTTGATGAGAGTTTCCTGGTGTTCAGTAATATTTCTATATCCAATCATAAGTATCAGTAATACACGGTTTTTTGAACATACAATGTAGGAAATTTTTTTTTGTCCGGTGTATTATTTGTACCTTAATATCCAGGCTGTCTCCACAGATATGTGGTCCATGTATTGTCCGTACCACTGCTTGTCCGTCTACGCATCGATCATCCCAAATCTGGATATAATGCATAGAGTTAATTCTATAAATTTTGTGATTATCTTCTCACAAATCAAGCGACATAGGAGGTACTGAAGTAATCACATTATATTGTTACATTGCTGATCACAGAATTTTATTTACTTATTATGTTGATTTATGTCATGTAATGTTTTACTGTTTTGTCCAAAAATTGATTTATTCTGTCCACACTACCAACATCATTAAATGTATATTTTAAAATGTTGAAACATGAACTATTTTGGTATTTAACCTCTATTTGAAGTTACAGGGAAATCAGAGCTGGTCACAAATGAAGGTGTTTGGGAGATGACATCACATCTCTGCAGGAAGATTTGTTTCTATTCATAGTAATGGAGATTTTTGACTTGTTTGAAGAACTTGTTCAAGCTATCTTGATACTTTATCACAAATGCAGATTTATGGAAATCCACTGCATTAAACAATGGTACTGGAGAGATGAAGTCACTGTTCGAACATTTTATTTATTTATAGTATTAGTGACCTCAATCAAGTGGAAATGCAAATCCATTCAAGCTACCATTTCAATCCCTGTATGAGGTTTAAAGGAATTCTGACCACAAATGGAGGCAGTATTAGAGAGATGACTTATGAACATAGACAACACTTAATGTGAGCTCCTTCCCCCAAACTTTCACCCAAAAGTTTCTGATTGGGGAATGATAAACCAAACAATACCTTAAGGTGGGAGTCCCAGCCTCCAGTAATAAATATGTTCTCAATCTCTGGGTGGTACTTCAGTGCAAACACCCTCATGGAACACCCTGCTGACTCTATTTCATTGGGGTTTTGTTTAGTGCTGTAACCCTCGTAACAATGTAGCATCTGAAACAGAGATGAGCTTATGACAGTCAAGACTTTTGTGAAGTATGGAATCTAAATTGTAACAAAATAGTCTTCACAGTTAAAGAAGAAATCAAACCTAATGGTTTATTTACACGAGCCTCTGTTAAAACTCCTCATCCTGATCAATGCTGTGTGTATTAGCCTTTATTAGGTAACACTTACCAAGTTAGAGTCCCGACATTACATTTGTTTCAATAATTTTTTATTTTATAATCTTCATGAATATAAAGTATATAAATACCTTGTAAGTTTTTGTATCATAGATACGTATGGCTAAATCCTTTCCTCCTGTGGCAAAAGTTAAACCATCGATGTCAAAATCAAGACAGTTGATCTCATTTCCCTTTTCTGTAAATAAAACAATGAAACTGAATTTTAAAACAAAAGTATTCTTCATACACAAGAACATTTTCATGATGAAATAAAGCAGCCATTTCTCCATGGTAATTTAAAATTGACCTTATATTTCCTACATGTATAGTTGTTATATACAAATTTTAGTTAGTTTTTTTTTTTTGCAAATAGATTTCATTGGACAGTTTACAGTTGAAGTGAATGTTTAGCAGATGACTTAATAAGACAACTACATACTTATTGATCTGCTAAACTCATGTCAAACTTATATGCTAAAAATCCTTTTGTTGCATTCTCATGTTAAAATATGACAAATGTGACAAGAACAAACCACATTTGTACTAGAATTCTTCAGTAAAGGTAAAATATTTCTAGGATGTGCACGTGGTGAAAGGACACAACACTTTACCCATTTAAGCTGAAGGAATATATGCTATATATCCTTTAAGTCATCTACCTATAAAATCTATAATTGTATAGAAAAGGAATTGCTTCTCTTTACCCATAATTCAAATCATAAACAAATTGGTATTGCCTCCCTCTGCCTCGATTCATCCTAGATCATTTAATCATCATACCACGTATATATATTTGAGTGTTTATCAATTACTGGCAGGTTTTGTTACATAGTGTAAATATTGACTAAGTTTCATCAAAATCATATATCATCAAATTACTGAGTGAAAACCTCCGGCCAATCACAGCACAGCGTGTTAATTGATTAAGCACATATTTTGCTCAACTTCAAACTCAGCCTTTGTCTTGGTATAATTTAATTACTGAGCAAGTTTCTTCTGAATCCAGTCAACTTTGATTAAATCATTGTGCTTGTTACATGCTCATCAAGTTTCAATAAAGTCACATGACATTTAAGCAAGTTGTTTTGGTAAAACCAAAAAAATGAACAAATTTATGCTTAATTTCCATACCATAATATTTGCCAAATTTTTGATAGGCGTATAAGAAACATTTCTATGGCAATATATCTGGTATATATTTTAGATAGATATTCATGTATAAGGCATCTTAGTAAGACAGACCATTGAGGCAAGTGACCAGTGGAGCTGACCAATGAGAGATTCGGGTTGGTAATCTGTGAGATTGACCAGGAAGGCTAGTGACCAGTAGGACTGACCAATGAGAGATACAGGTTGGTAATCTGTGAGATTGACCAGGAAGGCTAGTGACCAGTAGGACTGACCTGAGATCACTTCAGCGATGCTGTCGTCTTTGGTGTTACATTCAAACACCTTGCCGTCCGCAGTACTGGCCAGGAGAATGTGAGGGACTTTGGTATGGAAACGCAGGCACATGATCTGTAGGCCTCCATACCGTGCCTGCCTCAGTTCTTTAATCAGCTCGCCAGTCCTGGACTCGTATAACTATAAAAAATAAATTGTGTCATCTATCACAGTCAATATTAACTGTGATCATACAAATGTTAAATGGATTTTATCAGAAAACAATAGAGCCAAGCTTTTTTGTGTGTAAATATTTATATCCTTGATGTAAATTTAAATATCAATAGCAGCACTGATTAACTAACCTGGCTTTTAAAAATGATATATTGCATGCCTCAGAATAATCAAATAAAGGTAACAATCAATACTGGTGAAGTGTAGCTAATCAATCATTCCATTAAAGTTTAGACCTCCCTCATTTCTACACTAGGTCCATCAATGTCAAAGGAAGGGAGAGGCTACTATTATGTAAGAGGTAAGAAAGGTTAAACAGGGTGTTGGCAGATCTGGCCAGGTAATGTAACTGTAACACTTTTAGATGTGATTTTTATTTGCCCAGGAAAGCTCTCACCGTAAAATCAATATAATATTATTATACAATCATTGTTTTTCCCTTTTCTTTCTTTTTACAATATTTGAATTAAAAACACCGATACCACGTGCACTTGGCTACAGCACTGGTTACATTTGATTATTTGATTAATATATTATTCCTGATCAAAATATTTCATTACTGGTATTGTGATGTCAATTTATTCATAATATGGGCATTTACAAGTACAATTTGTAATTCTTCTCTGATTTCATAACATGAATAGGTGATAACTTACACGGATTGCACCGTTGCCAAATCCGACGGCAAGGACCTCCCCATCATATGAGTATTGTAAACTGTAGACAGGGCCTAGGGCATCAATATCAAAATATACCTCCTTGATGATCTGCATACCTGTATATTGTTGTGGCCATGATTTCCCTGAAAGTAAAACATAACATAAGTAAATGTCTTCCAACATGTATTGATTAGTTGTGTTATCCTGGAGGATTCTAAGCTGTAGGAGGGACAGACTTCGTCAGTGGGCTCGATTCTTGTCGCTGTGATAACATGAGATGCTTTGTCTATGCTAGGAACACTGGAACATTTTACATCCCCATTTAATATTGTTTGCCTTGAGGGAACATTTAGGATTGTCTAACACGATGTGATCTAACAAAGAGATCCCCTTCACCCTGTAGTACTATGGTACAGTGCTCAGGATCCTCTGTCTATTGAGCTACCTATGTTACATTGTACAGTGCCATCTGGTCCAAAAACTTACACCGATAGGTGTAATTTCTTAAGTAAGGTAGTCAAAAAAGCTACACTAAAAGTATAGTCCATATTGTAACATACAGTTTACATGAAGATGAACATTTCTGTTCTGTGAAACTACGATATCCTCACCTTTCAAACAACTCTGCACATCCATTTTGTGATACCACTAACACCTCGTCTGGTCCTACATTACTAATTAAACACCATGGTAGCGATGGTTCTCTGGCAGTACTTTACAGTACCTCAGACTAATTACATTATTTAGTACTGTGCTTTACCAGCCTGTATAACCATCCTTTGATATATATATCAGCAGCTTATCAATACTGCTGAATCTAATCGTATTGTGTGAGCAGTATAATTTGATGTTGTTTCTTCTTCTTTTGTTTTTGTTTTTTTATAAAAAAATCTTTATTCAATTAACCTATATTATTATGGTGTTTCTAAGACTGGATTTCATGTCTAGGATCTGTCTTGAATATGAGACACATCTGTTATAGGACCTTCATTAACTATTTACCATCCTGAGCCCAGTTGTTAAAAAGGTGATTAGCTTAATCAGTGATTAGCGCAAATTTCAATTTTTGTGTAACTTTGAAAAGAAACCATTGAATTAGTTACAACTTTTCAGATATCAAATATTTACTAGAGCGAATTTACATGCAAAATTGTGAGATTTTACTTTTTTTATTAACGGAATTATTAAAGGTTGAAAAATGTCGTTAAATAGTGATTAAGCTAACCACCTTTTGAACAACTGGGCCCTGGTGTACAACTGTAGTTATAACAGATAAGGTTTCATCATGCACAGCAACAAGACTATGTCACAGAAATCACTCTCTGTTTACTGGTAGACAAACGAATTTGTTGACATCATCTTGCTAGTTTATAGAATGGCAGCTGAGTTGGAGATAGCTTTGTTTGCCTTTTTACCCCATGTTGAAATACCAGTAGAGTTTACTGAGACATAAATCAGATAAATTCAATACCAAGTGCAAACAAAAGATAGTAAAAAATAAATAAAATAATTCAATATGTTCAATACCGTGCATGTGCAAAGATAAAGGAAATCTATCAATCTTGTGTGATGTATACAAACATGAGGCTTGGCCGAGCAATCACTACTGGCAAGTTTTATTGCAATCTGATAATTCCTTCAAAAGAAATCATCTGGAAACCAACAGCCAATCTGATCAAAGCAGCCCCGTAAAATACCCATCAACTTTGCTGAGCAACAAACTTAAGTAAGCATCTGCTTTGGTAGAAAGTATACCAAGCAAGATTCATGATAATTCCTTAAAAGATTCTGAAATCTAAAATCAATCAGCCAATCTCATCACAGCAGCTCATTTAATATGCTTGACTATGGCCAGGAGCATTAAATTAGAACTGCTGTCAGACTAATAACCCAGTCTGCACAGAGAACTGTAGGAATAGCTCTTTGCATGATGCTTTTATGCATACGGGAATAACTGCATAATTATAGGGGAGATAACTCTGTTTTACATACCTAAATTTGCATCTGCTTTGATGCAAGTGCATACCAGGTATCATTCAAATTGGGCAGTACTTTGGGAGGAGTAGTGTGAATAATGTTTCAATACAAAGGGGCATAACTCCATTAAATGGGGAAGTTAACCTACTATTTATACCTTATTCACATCCATCAGTGTTTGTGTTATGTGTACTAAGTACCATTATTTAGTATCTTCTAAATCAATGCAGTACTTTGGAAGGAGTAGTGGGAACCATTAATTTTTAACAAAGAGGCATAACTCCATTAAATGGGGAGATAACTCCAACCCATATACATTATTATTAGCCCATAATGTAAGTGTAGTTTGTATCATAAATCATTCAAATCAGTGCATTACTACGGGAGGAGCTGTGCAAATATATTTTTTTTTTTAAATAAAAGACATTACTCCATTAAATGGGGGAGTAACTCCTATCTATATACTTCACATCCCCTTTATGTAAGGATTCTTTGTACCAAGTACCACATCTAATTGGTGCAGTTCTTCGGAGGAGTAGTGCAAGTAATATTGTGTTTACAGACAGACATACAAAGTGCAAACCTATAGTCGACCCCTTGGAGCCAGTGGGGGACTAAAAAGCAAAAATCTATCAAAAGAAAGGGAGCTGTGTGCAAAAACTAACCAATGTGAAAGAATTTAGGTTACAGTGACTTGTACATAAGATATATTGGTGTTAAATACTCCTCAAGATGTATCCATTATATCAAGTTTGAAGAATGATGGACTTTTAGTAGTTAAGAGTTATGAGCCTATAAAACATTAAAGTCTAACCTAGATGTTGTCAAAAGTCAAAAACTTCATGGCTGGTGACCTCAACTACCTTAATTGTAAAAGAGATAAAAAGTAAAAGTTGTTTTAGTCATCCAGTGGATAGTCTAGCTACAACTCCTACACTAGCTGTATCTGGGAGGTAAGTGATAATTACATGTCTGGCAGTTATGTATTCATTGAAAATATATTGTAAGGTATCAATAGTTCATCATTACACAAGGCATAGTGGGATGCACCACAGGAATGGATGTCGGCTGGAACTTTCATCTCCAGTTACCTGGAAACCAAACAACAAAGCTGTCACAGGAAACGACCATGCTACAAAGACTGATAGTGCCAATTGAGGTGTAATTGTGTTTTCCATCATGGTCTCCATCATCAACTACAATTACCTGGAAATAAAAGTTGAGGCAGTCACGCTGGTATTAATAACGAGGACGAGATCCATAAATGAGTGCAATACTGTCTGGAAAACTGCTAAAGGGAAGTGATATTGCTGTACGCTGGTAACAAAAGCTATTATTGAAATATATCAACTCCTGGACATGGTCTGTTGTCAATACGCTAAATACAGACTAACAGGACAACAGTGCAGTGCTCCTAGTTTATTTAACAAAAATGTGTGTGTCTGGAACAGAGACTTTGTAAGAAAACATTTCAAATCTCACTCGATTAAATGCTTCAGTTAGATCTACTAAATACCAGTAGTTCAAAGTACTAGAGAAAACATACAGGACATGACGCCAGTATAATGGTGACACTTAAATACATAGAAATGTTTCGAGGTCAATGTCTTCTCCGTGGCACAATACCAGACCACAGCTGAAACCACATACCCAGGTAAAGAAAAACTGGACAGACTTAAATACCCATTCTGCTATACACAAGGCCGTTTTGTGATCATGCCATGGAAAAAAACTTGACAATTTTGGAACCCAATTATATATACAGTATCAGAACAGCTTTCAAAATAAACTTCAGCATGTTAAAAGATCTACGATAGTCTTCAACAAGAATCGGGCATTCAACAGTGTGTCATACATACACAATTTTGATTTTCGCTTTAAAGATACATAACCTCAGAAAATGTATATCAGGCAAATGTTAAAATTTACGGTTTTATATTAAGAAAACACAGATCAATATGCACACGAAAACTGATTCTAGAACTTTTACAATTTATTGAGATTAACATGGTAATGCATCTGACTGAAAGTTTATTCAAGTAGGACGCAAAAGCCCCTCCTATCAATAAATCTGCACTTATAGGAGTTGAGTCATGAACATGCAGCTCCCAAGTTCATGAAAATAAATTGATACATAACTGTGACAAATGCAGTATTCATGTGCAATTTCAATAAAGGCTAATCTTGGCCACATCTCATTCATATGTATACTGAAGAAAATACACAGTTCAATGTAAGTTTAATTACATTTTTATGCAGTAGAATAGATATAATCATCATGTGTTTGTATAGTTGGTGCTTTTGTAAGTGATTTTTCCAATATTTTCTCACCCTGGTTATATATTCCATATATGACAGTCATACATTGATTATTTCTGAGACAACATCTTATTTTCGTATCAAAACCATTGGTAGAAGCTATAGTTGCAACAACCAATGAGAAATTTCACATTCTGTCTGTTATCTTTTTATTTTTAAATGACTGCACTTCAAACATTAGAGGAGCAAAAAAAAAATTTGAAAAAGAAATCTTTTAAAAGAAATGAATTACCAAGGTATTTCTTTTTTGGTCCAAAAACTGTTTAGGAGTTAAAAACATCCCTTACTTAGTCATATCAAGGTTAATCAAGTGTCTTTTAAAGCCAGTTCCCATGATCCAGTAAACTAGCTGAATATCTTAGTACTTAAGTATTTAATACTATGTCTTATTGTCCTGATGGTTTCAATCACAATTAAATCTTTTCAAACATGCTCAGGTTATAAATTGGATAGGCCTTTAGGCTCATTGAAAATCAATGCAAATAAAATTTGTTCAGAAAGCAAATGTTTTTTCCATTTCATGTTCAGAATACATGTATATCACAGAATAGGAAACAGATGTCTTTTCAACAGCACTGCCTGCATGTCAAGGACAGTATTTAAATTTGCCACTTGATAAAGTCAATACAGGAACAGTTAATAGGATGTAAATCTCAGCAGGAAGAGCTCAAATTCAAATACCAAGGTAGACACTCCAATATTGACATGGTACATACTCTTAACCAATCGAGACGTGTATTACCATGAAGTGTCAATAATGGTTCCCCAAACAGGTAAATACCTACACCAGCATATAAACACCTGTCACTTCAATTATTACAAACTCATCTGATCTTGTCTATTTTCAGGACTTCATATAATGACGTGTTCTTTGTGTTAACATTAGTTTAATCCTAAATTATCACCATGTTTGTAATATAATCTCCTTTTTCTTTTGTTTCTCTGTAAATTGTATTATGTCTACCTTTAACAGTTACTTGTAACTATCAACCTGCTACAGCTATATATTTATATATTTAATCTCTACCTGATTACAGCTATGTAAAATCTCTACCTGTTTACAGCTATGTATAATCTCTACCCATTCTAACGATGTAGAATATCTACCTGTTATAGCTAAATATAATCTCTACCTGTTTACAGCTATGTACAATCTCTACCTGATTACAGCTATGTACAATCTCTACCAGATTACAGCTATGTACAATCTCTACCTGATTACAGCTATGTACAATATCTACCTGTTTACAGCTATGTACAATCTCTACCTGATTACAGCTATGTATAGTTCTTACCTGTTTCTGCTATATTAACCCTCAACCTAGCTGTTACAGCTATGTATAGTTCTTACCTGTTTCTGCTATATTAACCCTCGACCTAGCTGTTACAGCTATGTATAGTTCTTACCTGTTTCTGCTATATTAACCCTCGACCTAGCTGTTACAGCTATGAATAGTTCGTACCTGTTTCTGCTATATTAACCCTCGACCTAGCTGTTACAGCTATGTATAGTTCGTACCTGTTTCTGCTATATTAACCCTCGACCTAGCTGTTACAGCTATGTGTAACCTCCTCCTGTTACATCTATGTTACATACCCTCTACCTGTTTACACATTATACTATATCACTTTTTTTATCTCTATGTGTAAGAGTGAACAACTAAAAGTACATCATAATCCTCATATCTATTGTTACTGAACAGAAACGGTTATAAAAGTTGCCAAGTTCAAAAGAGAAAACAGAAGACTATCAACATATCCTGATGACTTTTCAAGTTGGTATTTGAAGACATCTTTAACAACCAGACTGTATGTAATATATAATGGTTTGATGAACTTTTCACAGACCTTGCTCGATCTGTTTCCCGGCCAATATAGCTGTCTCCAGTCTTCTCCGTGACATGTTGTCTGTGGTATCCTCAGCGTTTATCAGCGTTTAACGTCCTCTAATATATCGTGTAGCTGCTCCTGTTCCGATGTGTCCCAAGTGTCCTGGGTCCTCTATTTCCTTGTCAGAAATAAACGAGTGTGAGCCAGCCTCACATGTCCATACGTCAATATCAGTGTCGGGTCTCAATCAGCCCTTCTGCTGCTACACAGTCATGTCAGGGTTGCTTAGCTCACCGCTGATACACAAATTGTATGAAAAGAAGAAAGTGAAAAATTAATTCAGGATGTCAGATAAGACAGAATTCATCCATCTGCAAATTAAAAGTTAAGGTGTATTATGTATTCATACAGCAGGTACATTCAGGTGATTAATGATGGCACAAGCCATTGCCTCCAATTTAAATGGAGCATTTGCAAAAGGAAGTCAAGTCATTAAGCATAATGAGGTTTTTCCTAATGCAAACGCTGCTTTCGTGATATTTAACTGAACAACAGTAAATAATTTCTATTGCTTGCATTTCAAAACCATTAAGCAGACATGTTAATACAAAGACCTTCAGAAATCTATTGTTATTCTCTGCAGATATACATATTATCAACAATGAGCTCAATCCATTTTCCTTTTAACTAATCATTAATGTCTACCATTCAAGATATAAATAATTGATCAACTAACAGCTATTTTCCTGATTAGATTTGGGACCAATGCCTGAATCTATGATATTGTTCAGTTATTGTCAGTAATTTACGTGGGATCTGAGACTCCAGTGATCACCTCAGCGATTACCAGAGGGAGGCCGGACACCACTGACCTTCATGATGGTTACATTTTACCCTCGTGACTGATATGTTGGACGTAAGAGCTATAATAGGGCAGACGTCTTTGATCACAGTGATACTGAATGAATTATTGAAATGAAAAATTGTTTATAGACCACCAAGAATCTCTTGTGACCATATTAAACAATGTTACCTAAAACTGCATGAGATTAATATAGAATATTTAATGGTTTCCCGTTGAATACCATATATTTCATAAGTATGGCAGAATACCAATATTTTTCACAAGTGCAAAGTATGAGTGAAAATATGGGTGTATTGTCACACAAATGGAAAATATGATATGTTAGTCAATTGGAAAACCATTATGGGCTACTCAACACAATTCTACTGTATTTTACTATTATTTCGTAAGATTTGCTTACATGATTTATTTACTGTCGTTTCATCTGTACTTGGACAGAATATTGAAGTCCAGCTTCAATTTGAACTGAATAGAAAGTGCTGTTTTGATTCATCAATACCAAAAGTGATATTCTCACAATTTGGCAAATATCACTTTTGATATATATCTGTCGCAGTATTAAAGATATCAGTTTTACCAAGTTCATTAAAGAATCTCATATCTCACTATCAGAAAAATAATATCAATTGTTTTATATCCTTAAATGAAAGAGAGCCAACATAATGTTTTCATACAATGAAAAAATGTCATCATGTCACCATTTTCCTCACAGCAGCATCAGAATATCCTCATTACATGTCAAACAGGTTATAAGATAGAATTGGTTTACACCCCTTTTTTCCCTTGGCATCTCTATCATACTTGTACAGATTGGAGAGAAACTGTCATTTATCATCAGTTCTATCACATAAAAGGTAGGTTGGCACACCTATTATTGGCCAGCAATCAACAATAGAGCTGGGAGAAGTGGAAACATTTACAGAGAATACGGTTTACTCATTTTTCAAACACTGTTAAATTTTGAACGTTTATAACGTTCCTTTAATAGTATTTCCTTAATAATACTTGTAACCCTGAGTTTTTATCTTATAAAAATCTATTCACGACAGAAAATTATACATTATAATAAGGTGGTCCCACTTTTGACCATATCATAATACACAATTTGTTTGATATTTAAGGAAAATATCGGTACATAGGAAAAATATTATGATAAGCAGTTTATCATAACAACCGATATTGTAATAAGTGGGTTCCACTGTATAAACTCATGAAAATCAGATTGAGAAGTATTTATTTGATTTTCCAATTAAGGACAACTTTTCATGCTGAACATGTCTGGCTGTGACTGTAGAGGCCAAGTCACACACAGAACATGATTACATTGGCTATGTGACTTGGCCAGAACATGATTGGCTCTGTGACTGTAGAGAACAAGTCACACACAGAACATGACTGGCTCTGTGACTGTAGAGGCCAGGACACACACAGAACATGATTGGCTCTGTGACTGTAGAGAACAAGACACACACAGAACATGATTGGCTCTGTGACTGTAGAGGCCAGGACACACACAGAACATGATTGGCTCTGTGACTGTAGAGAACAAGTCACACAGAACATGATTGGCTCTGTGACTGTAGAGGCCAAGTCACACAGAACACAGTTGGCTCTGTGACTGTAGAGGCCAGGACACACACAGAACATGACTGGCCCTGTGACTGTAGAGGCCAGGACACACACAGAACATGACTGGCTCTGTGACTGAAGAGACCAAGTCACACGCAGAACATGACTGGCCCTGTGACAGACCATGATTGGCTCTGTGACTGTTATACACACAGAACATGATTGACTTGACGCTGTGATTTATGATAATCAAACCTCTATACTCCTCCATTTAACGATGAAATTAAATGGAAAATTTACAATACATATGTATGCTAATGTGCATTTAAACTGTACGTTATGGGAAATCAAGCATTATATTACCACACAAACAAAAGTGCCTTTACAAATTAGGTTTTTTATTACAGGTAGATGTTGACAGTATAAATTCATCAAAATGGACAGAAAAATGGAGAACATCAAATTGCGATTAATACCTTTATATTATTTACTAATTAAAAAAAACTTTACTAAAACTGAAATAAGAAATTTCTAAATATGAAAATATTGTATTTTAGAATGGACCTAAGCATGAACTAGAAATCAATAAATATGTAATATTTTTTATGTAAATTTGTGATTGCTATTGTCAAGTGAATTAAATATCAGATCTGTTCCATGTTTCGTTTGGTACAATTCATAACGGTTCCCAATTTGTCGCGGACAAAATACACTATGTATACTATATAATGAGCAAGTCTCAGCATTCTTATAAAATGTGTACAAGTTAATAGATAATATAATAATCAGTGAAAACTTTCTCCTTTAAAAGACACATCAACGATGGATATTATTTAATAGTGATCATGAAAGTCATTGAGTCCCACCTTTTTTTTAGCACACAGTATTTTTTATAAATACTGGTAGAACAACCTCTGAGTGTTGGATAATTATATAATGTACTCAACATTTTAGAAACAAAATAGTTTGGTTGCATTGAAGTTATGTGCTGTGTGAACTTGCATATAGTCATAAGTCTACAGGTATATCTTCCACAATAATTTGGATTCTCTTATTTACAGAAAAAAATGGCATCCAATATGCAAGAGGTACTGGACAAAATCAACATATGGTTCTGTTGGCAATACGTCAAGCTTATCATCTCAAATAAACACCTATATGTGTAATATATGCCCAAATAAAGATATTTGTATGTAAACAAGACTGAGAGCTTAATCATTGCTGTGTTACATAAACGTCAATAGCGGGGCGTAGCAAACTTACAACACAAGATTCCTTCTGACTTGGTGACTGATCAAGGATAGTAAAGTGATCAATTGAAAACTACCAATCTGCAATAGTTATGTAAGTCAAAATGCAAACACGTAAGGATCTCCGGCTGTTTGAATATCTGCATTTGCATGGACATTTTTTCACTGGGAAATATGCTGTATAAACGTTATGCAATACACGAATATACTACGTAGTTTAATCCCAAAGCTGTACATGTGAATTTCGATCAGCCCATTAGTCAGGCTGTAAGTGACATTACTTCTGGATGTGTAAACTGATTATTACAGCACTAATGGTTTCTCTGTAGTTTGTATAGGTGATCAGACAACTTCAGTAAAGTGTATGCCTCAGTATAGATACTTACTATCACGATTATACACATTTAAATTACAGTGAACTTTCCACCACCCTGTTTCATTCTGTATGAAGCATACTGCCGATCATACAAACCTGATAACGTAACTTACAACATGTCTTCCACTTTGGTCACTGTTATAGATCCATTCAGGTCACTGTTACCGTCTACATCCAAAGACAGTTGTTTACTGAGTACTGGTCAGAATTTGGACTTTTGATTTGATGCCAGAATTGAGATGTTATGTTTTCAAGCATGTTTTTCTTTTGAATCACTTCAAGTATTAACAAGGATGTAAACATGTTTTTGTACATTTATTTCTTCAATTCTTTGATTACGAATCAATATTTACATGAACCCACTCAGACTGTAGTACATTGCCTACAACATGATAGCTAGACCACTCAACTCAAACCAACTGTGACATTCCTTTTGTTAGCAACTAATAATATGTCAAACAAAGGCTTGTTTAACTTTGATAGCAAAAACATATTAAGGGAGCAGTTACAGTCCTTATACAGTCCTACAGCCTATATACAGTTAGCTGAGAACGGAGTTAGGCTAGCTACAGGCCAATAGTTCCCCAGTGTACGTAGGCCAAAAGTCAGGCCACTGGTGAAAAGTTCCCCAGCATAACAGTCCTACTACAGTCCTACAGCCTACAGTTAGGCTAGCTACAGGCCAATAGTTCCCCAGTGTACGTAGGCCAAAAGTCAGGCCACTGGTGAAAAGTTCCCCAGCATAACAGTCCTACTACAGTCCTACAGCCTACAGTTAGGCTAGCTACAGGCCAATAGTTCCCCAGTGTACGTAGGCCAAAAGTCAGGCCACTGGTGAAAAGTTCCCCAG
>JAUMHH010149142.1:0-38389 GCA_032359455.1 Chlamys rubida | reverse complement strand
AATATCTATTTGGTAATAAAACAATTGTTTCAATGCTATTAGGGAAACAGTCAAAACTACCATCCCTCGGTAGGGGGGAGCCCTGTGGAACTGTTTGCCAGGGCTTCCCCCTACCTCGGGATGATAGTTTTGACTGTTCCCCAAATAGACGTGAAACAATTGTATATTGCTTAACTGCTGACTTGCTGATTAAGGTCTACGTTACGATACCGTCACACCCATGCCACATAGACAAAACAGTACGTTAAGTTACGGGATATATATCCACTTGACTGTTGACTCGTTAACGGTATCTTTTCCTGATCGGCCTGACTGGATGGGCTTCCTTCAGATTAAATAGCCAAGGTAAAAAAGCAGTGGTGTGTGTCGTCTTTAACCTAAATATCCTGCCTCAGTTATACACATTGTTTTAGATACAAATAAATCTGCCTGATTTCGTACTACCTTAACTTTTATACATTACGATTGTGTTCTGTGAGAAGGTAACTGTTTCGACTCTAGTTTTGTTAACTAGGAACTTTGATAACATGTGTCTATAGTCACTTCATGCAACGAATCAGGTACTACACATGTGATATTTTTCGCGGTGTGGAAATGTTTGAGATTTTCTTATTCAGCAAAAATAACGCGAAAATTTCCACAAAATATTTATGGATTATATATGTAAAAATATAAAAAAATATATATCGATTTCAGAATAATTGCTTACGCGAAAATTTCTACAACAAGGTCAGTTTGAAGAGTCACAACACGAACATTTCACCTCGCGAGAATTTCTACGTTTACAGTACATCGATCTAACAGATTACACACCGTGCAATTGTCAAAACCTTGTACGTTTACAGTACATCGATCTAACAGATTACACACCGTGCACTTGTCAAAACCTTGTACGTTTACAGTACATCGATCTAACAGATTACACACCGTGCACTTGTCAAAACCTTGTAAGTAGTTGAATAAGCTGAATTCAGAATCAATTTGATATACACCGAACGGTGCAGGGGACTGTTGTTTATTTTCTCTATAGATTAAACATCTATAGATCATGCAATGCAGTGGCTACTAATTGCTACAGGACACGACCCTTGTAAGGTTCACATATGCCCAGTGGGACATTTATTCGTAGTATTCACCCTGTATTGTCAGATTAAAGATTAATTGATTTGCAGTTCACTCTTAGGATTGGTGTATCGGTGTAACAAAATAGTTTAAGCTGTACTAGACAACTAATGGGCCATATTACACAACATCTCCGTAACTTTATGACAAATAAAATACATTATTTTCGGGTGACTATCAGTTTATAGATACATGTTTATGTTTATAAAATGCAATTTTAAGACGATTCCAACAAAGAGTGACTTTTCTCATAGTTACTTTTATGAATAAAAATCGTAAGTTTTGAAGAAAAGCTAACAAAGCTTTGTGAACTATGCCGTTTTCCCTCTATGACTATATGGACTGATCACATATGGTTAGCTTGACATTGACTGATATGTATAATGCGACCAGTTGCACAAAAAAAGTATTGGCGTTATACTGTAAAGTGGTGTGGTTTATCGAAGGATGCTTATAACGGAGCGAATACTAAAGTGTCTAAACTCAAACTCGATAGGAAAAAGGAAATTAGATCAAGAATATCGTTGACGCAAATTTAGGTGGCAAACGAAATGAGGGAAATTATATAGGATAATCACTGGTTATATACATTCATATCTCATTCCACTTTCTCGAAGGGGGTACAGTATCATATTCTAGGAGTGTCAACAACATCATCATTTCCAGGTAGCATTACTCACTTTATCTCTTGTGTTGGGCTTGGCGTCATGGTAAAGCAGCAACTTCATCATGACAAAATTTCGCCGCCGGGCAGCCTTCAGCAAAGGTGTCATCCCATCAGTCTGTAACGGTGGATAATGTCAGTCTACATCATTGATTTTTTTTACCATGAACGTGATTTTCAAATTAGATTAACGTTAATAGTAGTCTTCCATGTAAATCCCTACGGACTATGTTTTCCTTTTCTGATTTATCTAATCGATGTAAGGAAACTTATTTAACAAAGGAAATTATGCGGAATGAGTATTGTATTAATAAAACAGAATCTAAAAGGAAATAATGCAGAATGGGTATATCAATTATAAAACTAAATGTAATTGGATGATATTTATTTATATTGAAAATCACCTCTTTAGAAAAAGATATACAATTAATTAAATTTATATATCATAACCACAATCTTAAAATCAGCAGGTCTGGACCCTGATGATTGTGTGTATTTATTCACTTGAGCCCGTCTCTCACACCCGTCCGAATATTATTGAGTGAATGTGTCTTCACCAGCTTCTATAATCATTCTATCAGCATCAATGATGACGGACTCTATAGAATGCATTCGATCGGGGCGATTTTCCTAGCAGATAAAGGTTTTTGGGACCTGATTCCATCTTCTTTTCCCTTCCCTCTATTAACCCTTTCACCACTGTAGACCATAATGGACTCGTCCAGATCTATGTATAGTAGAGTCTACTAAAGTTACCTAGGGGTGAAAGGGTTAATGGGAAGATACCTACCACATCCCGTTTGTTGACGTCCGCTCCGAGTCTGAGGAACTTGAGGGCGTTGCCCGTCTGGCCTTTAATGACTGCATCGTACAGTCTGCAGTTTACGTCGTGCATCTTAGCTACTTCCTATATCATCACCAAAGCTATTTTCTATATCATCACCAATCTAATGTCTATAGTTTACTGAAATATAGAATAGAACAAAATGCACTATATCGTCAGTAGATAATAACATATTCTGAACTCAAGTTATCATTGACAATAGTAGGAATTAACTAAAGATACACTAAAGACTGGAGGCGAAACTAGGTTCTAAACGTCTATACCGTTACATCCATTAACACTGAAATCTTTAATAGACTTGGTTTAATTTATACCATTACATTAACCGAAATTAGTGCATCCGGGTTAATTCTCTACAGCAATGTCCTTAACTTAATACAATACTTAAGTTAATGTTTTGGTTTAAGATCATTATATCCCTAACGGAATCTCAATACTTTAATGACAATAATTTACAATATATGAACTACAAGAAATATTTTTAAAACCTTACCAATATAATTGATATAACAAAAAAGACAAAAAAAATTTTGACAGTACAAACCAAACTAATTGATTTGAGTTACTATTAATATTTGATTTTAAGATAACGTATTTTATCTGTCATATTAACAATTTTATTATATATATATATAATGGATTTAAAGGACAATTTTATTTTCCTATAACATTAATCGGAAAGCATGTATATTTGTTACATATATTGTTACAAAATAAAATACTACTTAACTGTTTATATGTGTGTCATTTATATACATACTCTTTATATGCCTATTATTTGTATGTATTGTATATACAATATTCATACGTATACTATTTATATGTATATATATGTGTACTACCTATATGCATATATTTATGTTTGTATATGTTTAAGATCTATATGTTGTATACTATTTTTGCAATGTTATATATATCAAATATGAAAAACGAACCATTTTGTTGAATTCTATGAACGTACATTTTACAGTATTACAAAACCTGTTTCTGTATGAAGTCACCACCATTTTTAACAAAATAAGTTTAAATTATTTGAAAGCAAGACTCCTTCTGTTAAACAACGTATCAAACTTACCTTGTCATAACGTCAGTTGTTGAGCGATTATGTTCCTAAGGACGCCATAGTAAATATTTCCCCATTTTGCTTCTTATTAAGTGGTTGTACAGATGAAAAACAAAGTTTACCCTCGGAACTCGATCAAATATAAGTAAGAACATAGCAAGCAATAGCCATGTAGTGTGTTGGCATATATACACATATTAGGTTAATATTTGATTAATAGGTGCTGTTTAAGGTACATACCTGGTCAATATTAAAAGGAATTCCCGTCACATAAATACTACATCTAAACTCCAAATAAACTTGTATACAGGGTCGGCTTGTTTACGTCATGTGAATAAAAATGTTACCTGACGCTAATCACAGTTGCCTAGGTATATCCCATACAGTATTTGGCACATAGGCTGGGAAATTTGTATATTTGTCGAGCATTGCTAACAG
Organism: Chlamys rubida; assembly: GCA_032359455.1. NCBI lineage: Eukaryota > Metazoa > Mollusca > Bivalvia > Pectinida > Pectinidae > Chlamys > Chlamys rubida. The sequence continues at coordinate 34,258 of JAUMHH010149142.1, read as the reverse complement.
ATCTGTCACTTACTGGTACCCGTCTCTTCTGTTTATGTATTATCGGCCATCTGGGGTGTCGACAGCTCATATAATTACTTCTAGTCACAGAAGTTAATCTTATGGTCTGTTTTTGATCACATACACCGGCTAACAATACACATTAAATATGAATGGAACTAGCCTCAGATAATCGGATTATACAGGAACTGTGTCAGACGTAACAGTAAGGGAATAATCAAATTCAATAAAACATAACAAGCATATTTACCTTGTTGATATCATTTGCTTCCAAGACGCCTGTAACATATTACTTCCTTGTGTTGTAGACGCTGACTGTGTACAGACACGTTCTTGATTGTCCAGGAGACTTAGTCCAATAAACTCGTCGCATTGGTACCAATTGGTCAGACTGCAAGGGGACCAAACAGCCTAAGACAATGAACTATGGCAGAATAGCAGGTATTCTGTGTGTATCTACTGTGGTGAGGAGCGCTCAATTAATTGTCTATAAATAGTGAGCAGAACTTTAACAATCACTGTCAATGGTAACGGAGACGCACTACAGAGACCCGGTGTGTATTCGGCTGACAACATGGCGGAACCTGTTGTGAAGAGGAAGAAACGCTGAGGTTGAAACTGACATTTTCCTCTCAATATGGGGTATGTTGAATCGTTTATTCATTTATCACTACATGTAACATATCGTGAACATATCAAATGCACTGTCATAATCATAAATCAAAGCAACTCGTGAAATATTTGAATTAATGATTACGTACTAACCATGCATGTTAATGGTGAACTATAATCTAACAAAGTAATACACAATTATCAAATGATATTTGCTAACATCTGTAAAAAAGTTAAAATTAATATAGGAATATTGGCTCTCACTGTAGCCTTATCATATGCATTGTGAAGTTTTGATGTATTTGTTACTCACACTAGATATATGTCTGTGTTACTGTTATATGCATTGTTGGGTCCTGATAATTATATATATTTGTAATCATTATTTGATTTGAATCACATTGTACTTATCATTGTTTAAATTACATTTAATACAAACATAATTTTGCTTTAAACAACCCCAATACCGTATCGTATACATTGTATATAACTGAGGTCCATGCTACCTACTTCATTAATTGCATTGCTATGTTTATTTGGATTTGTACGTAGCACCTTACATACAAGTAACTGCTGTGAAGGAAGCTACCTATCAACTGTTCACTGAAGTTAGATAGTAGTTTCACAGTACATTTGACGTAGATTCAGATTATCTGTAGATAGATAGGGCTCACAGCAAGTGTTGACTCAGAGTATATCTACGTCAGACACTACAGCTCTTCTTAAACTATTTCAATCAATAGCTAACGCCGGCTAGGGTCGGGTTCTTTGTTGAATCAAAACAGTGTCTTTTAAAAAAAAGTTTATCTCTGCTTTTTTTGTTGTATAGGAACCCATTTCGCATCGATCTCTATCGATTTTGCATGCGTCTTAGTTAAATAAATGTGTTTACATTATCCCCCACTACCTTTGTACGTGACTTTGACAAGTAAATCAAACGAATATTTTAGTATCCAATATCTTACATATTTTGGAAAACGTGAAATCACAATGAATCCTTTTAGTTTACATGCGTTTTCACTGTAGGTTTTCCGTTTTTCAGTAGTTAACAACTTCCAGGACAAGATATCACTAATCTAGCTTATCAACATATACCAAATTTACGTTAGAAATGAAAACTAGGCGATTGATTAACAGTTGTTCCGCGGACTATTATTTCGAATAAACTAGAACCAGATGACAAGCATTTCATGTAGCTTTGACCTGAATTATATCTCCAAACACTATTGTTATCCAAGGAAGGTCGGCAGACTAAAGGATCGGAGTAGATTACGCTCTAAGTACACTTGGTGTACTGTGTTGGTCAATGTTCATAATGTATACAACTCAACAAAGCGGTATACTCAACATGTGTATGTATGACACAACAGTAGGGAGTATTGTTACATTCCACACAAAGGTGTTTAACAGGTGATATATACAACTGTATATAATATATATGTTCATAATGGAATCCCAACCTAGATATGACTATTTAGCTAACAATTTTGTTTAGATACAATGCAACCAGGTTAGATTTCCCCCATTAAATATTAACTCCGTGTATTACTCGATGCATTTGTATTTAAGTAAAGGCTTGAATATTTACATGCTTGAGCAAGTTGGTAATTAAAAAACAACACATTCTGTTGAATTTAAATATAACGTATGTCGAATTTTAAACCATGAACATGGCCTTGAGCTGAAAGCCCTCGTCGCCTAGTGCAATGTACACGGGCCTGTTTCGTGTCTCTCTACACACTACACTTATCTACTGAGAGAATATAATAATATAATACTTACTGTAAACACACCAGGACAAATGCTATTATATGAACATCGATCCATGGGTAACGGTCGTCCCAAACGAATAATAAACGACTGAAAGCTAACTTATATAAATCAAAATATGTGTAAAATTTCTTAGTACGTCACACTTCGTTAATCCGGATATGCACATTCCAAATGTGAATAAGAGATTAGCATTAGCTGTGTTACATAGGAGTAAAGTTAGGCATTAGCAGTATGATATATGGAACTAGATAACATTAGCTGAGTTTCATTGGTAATTGAATACCAATAGCTATGTTACAAAAGGAAAATGTTATTCATAAGCATTCTGACATAGGAAATTGGATAACATTAGCTGCGTTTAATAGGCAATTGGATAACAGTAGCAGTCTACATTAGCTGTATTATATTAGGGAATCGGTAAACAAAAAACATTGTTTTAAATTGCCGTGCTGATTCAATGTAGATTTGATGTAGATCTAGCGTTAGCATGAACTACGTCTCCATTTGTTTAAGAATGTTTTTGTTGTCCTTTGAAACAGAGTAAATTAATAGTATTGACTAGTGATAAGGCGTACATATGTCGGTAGTTGTGTAAGATACTATTGTTAATAGTTTCTATTCGTATGCATAACTTGACACAGTCCAAGGTAAAGTCTTCTTATAATCATAATCACGTTTTGAAATTACTCTTAAGTTAGTGTTGATATTTAAGAAAAAATAACCCCCATACTTAGATCAACTGCAAACCTTACGACAGTTGTTTTGCCATATCAGCCTTGTGTTTCTCGGATCCTACAACGATTACATTACACTTTGCCAAGTATTGATTTTTAAAATTCCGTTACTTGGTCTGTTTATTACACAATGCAAATATTTACAAAGTAGCCGCCATTAACTGCTCGTCGTGTTTCTTTGTTGAGTTTGTTTACAATACATCATGATATAAAGAATGGGTGTCTATGAGATTGGTTTGGTCCCCCCTGATTTAAGATCCCCCTCTTTAAACAATGCATCAATACCTTACATTTAAAGTAGTTTGTCTAGAGTTATTTTGGGATCTGATTAAGGGAGTAGGTAAACCACGTTTTGTTTTCTAAATACTTCCATGAGTTTTTTTTTTTTAAATATTCTTAAGATAAAACAGTATAATTGTTTTATAGACACATTTCGTTTGCATCTTTCTTATGAGGTAGTATCCAATTCTATACTTGATTAAGATTGATATCTAAATGAATTATGGTCAATGTACAATAGAATTTTGACAATCGTAGTGATGCATATTAATCGTAATTCCTTTTAGTTCCTTTTCATTATTTATTAACAGTGCAATAATATACTAAATAGATACTTACATGTTGTTCACTAACCCTCATTTACAATTCGATGGAAGTGGACTGTTTTCGTATGGTCATCTGAAATGTTACACCATACATGTATTCCATATTGCATCTATTCTATATATACTTAATCAGTATTAAAACAAAATTTGGTGATGGTAGGTTTAGGAAGTAGAATGGATAAATCTTGTATTTTTTGGAACATTTATCTTAATCTTAATATATTCTCTTAACTTCTGTCTGCAGGACATACTTTTATGCAATAAGATAACCACCAAATAATCACAAGAGATAACCAGCTACCAATTTAGTAGATAATAGCATGATCTACCTAACAAAAATTAAAAAAGAAAGGGGTAAAAATAGGTTGAACATTTAACTTCATGACTTTTGTTCAACATTTCCCTTGAACGGCAGCCATAATTCATTCGCACAGCAAATTATCATATTCACATATCTTTGTGTGTTACGAAATTGAATATAAACATTTTTATTTAAATAATTATTCCTACCATTCAAATATACCTTAAACCCCCGTCTTATTAGCATGGAGTTGGATATCCAGTAATAAAGATAATATCGAGTTGTGTCATTCATATCCTTCGTTTGAACATATTCTGAAAAATATATCATAGACGTCTTTCTTTTTTTTCTTTTTCTTTTTACACGACTTTAAAAAAATGCAGTTGGTTACCTTCTGTCTTGGTCAGACCTTTTAAAAATACAAAAATACTTTGGGCCGAAATTCAGCCATAGTAGTCTGTACATAAAAGGTATTGAAAAGATAGCACTCGGAAATTTAGGAGTCAAAAAAGGTTTAATCGGCAGCAATTATTTGTCTACGTTTAAATAACTAGGTTTGTTTATTGTGTTTACATAGTCAACCTAGTATGCTTGTTCTAAACACCTGTAATACATTATGTGTGTTACTGTAAATAAGGGCTTCGTTACTATGCTACGTCAAGGTGAAGTAATTTTTCTAATATGTGCATACTTTGGTCTGTATTTGCAATTTTTATTTTGGTGTAAACTAGACGTGTAACAAGTTGACGTTTCACTTACAGGTGTTTATAACCATAAAACATTATTTTAAAGTGGGTTGCCAAAATGAGTGTTGACTTGTATAATAGAAAGGTACTTCAAAGTTGTATCATGTGTAGAGTTAGACCTCGTTATATTGCCTACATTTCTTCAGAGAAACTTTGGCGTTATAAAGGGGTTTGGTAACAAATTGAGGGACGCAAATGAAGGAATTATAGTTATCTCTCATATCAATAAAGTATACTCTGATAGTCCAGTTGCTATAGATACATAGTGTTTCCTGGTCTATACATGCTGTTATTAATCTTCATGTTAAGGTGTATAATTTTGATACTGTTTTGATAAATTCATTTATGTACTAACAACTATGTTAGTAACAAAACGAAGTGTAGTTGATCTGTTGGCGTCCTTTTTGTTTACCTTTCATCGAAATCCTTTATATCTAGTATATTTACTCACGAAAAGGTTTCATTTTTAAAAGGATAAAATGTGCATATATCAATATTGGTACCCCATGGAAATAGAACATGCTATGAATTGGTTGATGGAAAGAAACTTTCCTATGCATCGAAATTATTGTTCCATGGAAATAAAGTTTGTAATGTTGCTCAACCATGAAACTCACACGTCCACAAAGAGACATTTACATCCTTAACCTCTTTATTTATATTGACATGAAATTAACATGACACGACCTTGTTATGACATTAATGTATACAGCAGGAAATGTTTAATAGTGTTTTCTTATTGTCTATTGATCGGCTTAAATGAATATTTATTAATTTAGACAGAAAAATCATATTCGAAGTAAGTGCACTGTACCTTTTGTTAATATGTTTGTTGTGGAAGACACCAGCACCGTGCCTTTCCGCTTAATATTTTAGTTTTCAAATTTAGGTTATTAAATTTGGTCAGGTCCTGATATGCAAAGACTTTTATTTCTTCGCATGTATATGTAGGATGGCGTAACAGTTGTATTAAACGAATGAGTATGACAACATTGGAATGTAATTGAAGGAGGTATACAAATATTTCGTCATAATTGAGATTTATAGCAGAAAAAAGGGTGTTTACATTCTCGTCTGGGTACATACTTGCTATGAATATCAGGAGGTGAAAATATACAGGCATATTACACAATCGATAAATGCCTTGAACGGATACCTGTGTAACTGCAATACAATGACGAACAAAGGGTTGAAACCCACTGACATGTTTTAACATAGGTTTGTTTAAGCTCACGAATACATTACGTATGAGCGTTTTATCGATAGAGACTCGATAGGTCATCATTCGGGATTGGTTGGTACATGTAGCATATAATAAAGGTCTCTTATTGAAATTTAGTGGTAACAGTCTGTATATCTATTTAGTGAACCATTTAATTACACAACAATGAGCTGCATGATTTTAATGCCCGATGTTTTCTATGGAAACGAAATAAATACACAAGCTTAAGATAGTCATCTTGTATTCAAGCGTATCAATGCTATCAGTGGCATATCAGTTTACACGATCTAAGGCCAGTATATGCTATGATATAAAGCAAGTTTATGTTGTGACAAAACCAGTACATGATCATTTTAGGCAAGTCCATGACCCCTGTCCATGTTATGATATAAGGCGAGTCCATGATATAGCATAGGCCTGTCCATGTTATGACATTAAGCGAGAACATGATATGATATAAGACCAGCCCATGATATGACTTTAGACCAATCCATGTTATGACATAAGGCCAGTCTATTTTGTGATGTTAAATATTAATGTTCCAAAGTGAATATATGTATTTTTACAGCTGTTGAGTTAACCGGTGGCTGTATTCCCCAGTGATCGTTCAAGAATATTTGTATTCTTCAGTGATGGTTTATTGTTGTTGTATGGTTACACAATGATTTATAAGTTGCAGACTTGTGATATGCTTATTATGTGTTCCAGAGTGATTGAGAGGACGAGGGGGGTAGAGCGAGACGATGACGAAGAGAGTGTGTACATGTACTCCTCCCGCCCCACCACTCCCGGGGAACGGAAGGGTCTGCTGGTCAGATTCCAGCTGGTCAGTCGGACTCAGCCGTGTGTAGCCCACCACTACATGTCCGTGAATCTAAATACCAAGCTCTCCGAACTCAGACGACCCGTCAACACACACTTCAAAACGCACTTCGACGGAGGCTTCATTTTCCTTTGTAAGACCAAGGAGATCATCAAGGCCAGGGAGAGACAGCTGACGATATTCGATATCCTGCCAAAGCTGCCGAATATTTCCCTGAGTGACAGTGCCATAAGGGGAGACAGCAGGAAAAAATTGCCTTCTGACAGCTTTTTATATCCGGGTGTGCAATACAAGGAGGTACGAAAATATAGAAAAATTAAGTAAAACTGAAACTTTGCAAATGAATTATTCCAAATAAAATGTATGTTTCACTTATGCATAATTAGATGAATTTATACTAATTTTGTTGTTTCAGCTGTCATATGACAATGATGGGACACGTCATTTAATGATGTGTGCATGTGTGGTCTTCCTGTTTGAGCGGAGTAAGGTCAGCCACTGGCCACCAGACAAACTGCAAGAGGAACTCAGTGCCGGAATGCTGGAGGGTTTCAGCTTCATTCCAAGTGACATAATGTCTTGGAAGGAAAAACTCGTCGGTAAAACACAATTAAATAATACTTATAACACTATTTTTTAACCATCTCTCCCTTCCAAGGTTTATTTTGTGTTCGTCTTGTTCGAATTTGTAAATATCTAAAACGAGTTTGAATAAGTATTTAACAAATTCAAGGAAAATCATTTAGTTTTTGTTGGCTTTAAGCAATATTGTTAATACTCACATGCATATAAATATTCATATCAGTTAAATTTAACACATTAACACATTAAAGAATTAAAGGATTACCTATTTTAAACAGATAATTATGGTAAACTTATTTAAGGCTTAATGTTTAAATTCTTCTTTTGTAAAAAAAGTTAAAAACTGTATGATAATCTATACATAACAATAGTTGACCTAAGCAAACAGCAATCTTAAGTGATGATTTTGCTTTATAAACGATCAAAAACAATTGTTTGCTTAAAAAGACACCTCTAATTATGTTGACCTATTAATAAATAAATCTATTGACGGAAAATATACGGAAATATTGAGGGAAATAGTAGTGACTGTCCATTTTATTGGCATTCCAGAAAGTCGGGCTACAACTATCCATGGTTATGCTGCATGCAACCAAAAGAAGGAGCTGGAGACTGCAATTCACCAACTACCGGAGTTCGCTTACGTGCAGAACATAAGAGATCAGAGAGGCGCAGTACCTCTCCACTACGCTGCAGAGAACGGGCACCTGGAGATATGCGAAATTCTGGTAGCCGCCATTGGTAGAGACCTTATCTATCAGCAGGACGTGAACCAGAAAACGCCCCTCCACTGTGCTCTTTACAGGCGAAAGATGAAAACAAGTGTATATCTCCTCCAGTTAAACTCCGATCTGGTACGTCCGGATATATACGGAAATACCTGTATAGATTTAGTACTCCAGCAGTCGAGTAAAGATCTGGACTTCATCATTTCAAAACTTCAGATAGACTGTGTCGACGACGTCCTTAAATACCACCTCGCGAGATTCGTCATGAAGAAAGGGGATAAAAAGCTATCTAAGAAATTAACTGAGAGAGTTACACCTTGTGCTGATGATAAACTTGGAGAGGATCTACTACACATTGCAGCTGACATGGGTGACAAGGAGATTGTGGAACATTTGATCTCAAATAAGTTTGATTTGTCAAAAAGAGACGTAAAAGACTATTTGCCTTTCCACAGAGCATGTGCCAAAGGAAATAAGGAAATTGCACATTTGTTGTTCTATCCAGATATGAAAGATTCTGATATCTGCAAGGGTGTTACATTAGCAGTGAAACAGAAGTGTTACGCAATCTGTGCAGAAATACGTGCGAAGAAGCCATCTCTCGTCTTAGACGAAAGTTCCGTGTGTACAATTACGCAACACTTAGACACAATACTCAGCAAAGTCAGCAAAGAGAGAAAGACCAGAGATAAAGAACTAAAAGACTGGGAAAACATCCTGAAGAACGTCATTCCACTGATGCAGAAGGAAGAAGGTGTATTGGAAACATATGTTTACGACTGTGCCCGACACAACCTACCAGATGCCTTGATACTACTCAAGTCGTTGGGAGTAAGTTTCAATGACAGAGATTTCATGGGAAGATCTCCATTACATGAAGCAGCAGAGCGGAATAGCTGTAAGGCAATCAATATTCTTTTGAAGGGAAAAGCTAATCCTAATGCAGTCGACTGGAGAGGAGGTAGTCCACTTCACTATGCATGTGCTAAAGGACACTTACAGTCTGTCACACTGCTGATGAGCTTAGGTCAAAAAATTGAAGCAAACAATCAAAATGCAAGTGGAAAAACCCCTCTGCTTGAGGCTGCCTATTCCCGTAAATTTGAAGTCGTACAGTACTTGCTTTCTAATCATAGCAAAATTATCAATATACGAGCTACGGACAGCTGCGGGCAGAGTATACTTCATTATATTGTTGGAATACCGGACAAAATGGTCGATCTTGTCCTCGCAAAATACTCGTCTGTCGAAAAGACAGACACAGGGAAATGTTTCAAAAGAACACTCTGGACGGATTCAGTAAAACACTCTGCTTGGTCTCGACACATCATTGCGTCTCGCTTCCGAGCAAGCACATTCTTTGAAAAAGTCGGAGAAATTTATTATACGGATTCAAAAACAGGAGAGCAGATGAAAGGACCCTTCAATAATGGACTGAATGTGGCATCTTGGAATTCACGGACAGATGACGAATCTACTGAAAATTTGAAACATGGGAGGTCACCGAAGAAGGAGATGAACGAGTGCACAAGATGCAGAGATTTCGTTGGCAAGCTGTCCACATATCGAGGGTAAGTAATCTCTCTTCTACTGACAGTTCTTTAAACGTTTATATTAAAACAAAATATATAGATAAAATCTGTACCGAGTATTTCAAGTTATTTTAAAGTAGAGAGAATTACTAAGTAGCTCACATTATATACATTTGTGACAGAATTAAAATGAATTATAGATATCAACAATGTCTAACGTTTTATTTTCTTCGCCAGGCCTCACAGATGCACGTTGGCGGGGATCCAACAGCATGAAGGAGAGGGTGCAATACGCAAGGCTGTTCAGAGGGCTTTTAAGCATCATTTTGTCTTTCAGCAAGAAGTCATCTCGCCCGTGTTTAACGCGGCAAAAACAGGAAATGTTATGTTGGTAAAGAAACTGTTGAAGTTTGACCCGGCATATATGAACGAAAGAGATAATTTCGGTAGGAGTTTAATAGAACTTGCCATCGATCAAGGATTTGTGAAACTTGTGCAAACACTGTCAGATCTGCAACCATCACAGCCTAACCCAGGTCTTGTGTACAGAGTCCTTATGCAAAAGAAAAAGACTAAGAGTGACAATACACGGAAGGTATTACTGAGCTCTCTGATTGCTAAAGGGCATTTCGTCGACAAGAGGCTGGAGACAGGGAAAGTCACTCACGACGGATGTACAATTCGGAAAGGGAAATTCTGCCATAGACAATGCTACTTGAAGGGTTACACACCATTAGAAGTCGTCGTAAGAAACAATGATGAAGATTTATTCAAGTTAGTTTTAGATAAATCTTCCGGAAAGCACAAAGCTATTCCATTACTGCTGGCAGCTTACAAAGGACATCACGCAATGCTGGAGACCATCAAAAAGAAAACGTATTCACAGAAGAAGGATAAAAATGAAGAAGACGAAGAAGATGACGATGAAAAGGAAGAGGAAGAAATTGACGAACGCGTTTTGCTAGACATTGCGTGTCGAAGCCCACACATCACGGTGGATTTGATAAAGGTTATAAGTAAACTGTATCCTGAAATGTTGGAACAGAATACAGAGGGATTTCTGACAGATCACCCAAGGCGCAGGCGATACCTGCAGTTTGATATACCGAAGCAATCGTTTCCAGAATCAACATCGCTTGGAAAACTTCTTTCGTTAGTGTATGATCGAAAAACGAGAATAGTATACAAGTCTAAGATAGAAGACAATGCTTGCCAGCTGATAGATGAAGGGATTAATCTAGGCAAGATTTTTCACAACACTCATTTCTCCCGTAGAAAAGACAACACATTCACACATGGATGTTGCGAATGTTTACACACAGCTATGGAGGGAAAGTTCTTTAAGGTAGCGGAACGCATTTTGCAAAAATATGCATCAACAATTTGGAAGTGTGCTATGGGTTCTAAGCCATGTCAATTTCAACATTCTTTCAAGAAAAGGATGTTTAATCGGAAAACGAACCACATGCATGAACCGCAATACATCGATTATATGTTGATGCTAGCATGTTCCGAGGAAGCACCAAAGAATATCCTTCAGCTCTTACTACAAAATGGCTTCAAAGAATTTGATGCAGACACCATCATTTCGCTGGACGATATGGACGAAATGACGAGATCCAACGTCGAAAAAATAAAAGAACCCTTTCTCCAGAAGATAGTTTACGTCACACAATTAATGGCAATACAGCGTAAAGGTAGGCCTGACGTTCACAAGTTGGTCCGATTGATCCCAAAGACGATGAGCGTTCTCGAGCACATCGATCACAAACTCTTTAAACAACCAAGAAGACGGGATGATATCGGCCCTTTTATCCATATGTGTTGTTGTCTTTCAATGAATGGTCGGTGCGGATACGACATTAGGATGGTCAATAATAAACAGCAATACTTACCCGTGGACCTACCCGAGGGTCTCTCTCTTCTCCACATGGTATGTGCGCTGGAAAACGTCGAGTATGTGAAAGACCTCATCAAGGTTTGTTTATTTTCTTCATATACATATAGTTTTATACCATTTTAATAATAATTCACCACGATCCTTTCTTGATAATAATTCACCACGAATCAAAGCCATCAAATAAATTTTCATTGGAATTCTGTTAAATGTAATATACCCTGGTTACATCAACTGTTTTTAATATATATTTCATATTGTGTTTATGTAGTGTGGGACAGATGTTGACATAAACATGGAGTCAACCGACGGCATCAGGGCGGTTGATGTTGCAGCTGCTTGTGGAAACTGGCCTGTGTTTAAATTTCTCCTCGATCAGGAAGCTAAAGTAAGCAGTGACACCCTCCTTGCTTGCTGCGCCCAAGAAAGACACAAAGGTAAAATACGTCTTCCTTCTATCTTTTGCTTATTTAATGTTTTTTAACAATCGTATGAATTACATTTTCGATATCTGTAATTATAGAAAGCCAACTAAATAGTTAATAGGGAACAGTGTAGATAAAGTATTGCATAAGATCAGATAAGATATATTCACTAATATACTAGATATATTGTATTACAAAAGATATCTTATAGGATATATATAAGATATTTCATTTACTTTACAAGACGTCAATAAATTATATATATTTTTGATATATCAAAAATAGGGGATATCTATTGGTTTTCCTTTGAATACCAAATATATTTCACGAGTATGGCAGAATGTCGATATTCTTTACGAACGAAAATAAAATCGGTATACCCTTCCAAGGGAGTAAAATATTTGGTATTCAACAGGAGAACATTTAATAATATATTTATAACAATTTTAAAGTGCCTACATTAATTCTAGAACAACGGACATTTTATTGTATCAACATTGTATCAACATTGTATCAACATTGTGGCAATTAATAGCAAAATCTTTTGCCCGATATTTAAATGATGTTACGCTTGACGACAAGGTTGCGCGCCATTTTTAAATGGCCTACTCAAAGCTATTCTACCCTATTCTCGATCATCTGATAAAAGCTGCTCTGGGGATGTTAACCATTGTGTGATACAACAAATACCAAAGTGTAACTAGCGAACATGTACCTAAACAACATCCTAATCTTTGTTTCATATGAGTCTAAACAGAGATTCTGTGAATTTTAATGAAGTGAATAGAATGTAACGTTCTTACTTGTCAAATAACATCACACTGTGATAAATATATGTCACAGTAATATCCATTGTACAGAACCCGATATCTCACTGGCAAAACAAGTTAATGAATGATTGTTTAAAGAAATTAAGAAATTGACTTGACATGCATTTGACTTTTAGTTTAAATCATTTATATTAGTGATGGTCATTATATTCAAATAGCTCATGAATGTTAATTCAGATATATTTTTGCAAAGAATTTGCATACGTCAATGCTTTCACAAAGACAGAATGTGCAAGTTGCTTGGAGTCAGTTTACAGTTTACAATCTTGGCTAACACCCATGCACCTAACGACTGATTTCTGTCCGTACCTAGGAATGCACTATTGGATTGACCGATTGCATGCAGTCCATGGTAAGACTCCGGTCCTGGAGAAACAAAGGCTGAAGATGGCAAAGGAGTTATGTGGCAGGTAATAAAAACATAAACAGTACGTTAAACCCCGCTAATCATACATATCACAAGTCGTTTAGGAATCCAGTATTATCTAACATGCTTAACACGTGTTATCGCTTTTATGATTCGTGTTCTAATATATCAGCTTATTTTGGGATGAATCATGCAGTCAAAGGTAATAATAAAACTGTTACGACTTTTTAAGGATATATTTTATTTATCTCTTGAATACTGTATAGCGGACCATTTTCGCTGGGGTTTAATTTGGCGGGGCGACATCTAGATCTCAAAAAATTAGTCAAAAGTTACACTTGCAGGTCTAATGTCTATGAAGCAATGTGTCTTTCCTTATGAACGAAAACCACGAAAATAATAATCAAATTTATGGACTGAAGTCTACAAAATTTTAGGCCAGAAAAACTCCTTTTGGTTGTTTCATCTTGGATATCTAAGGGAGAATTCTCCAAGTCAAAAACATCTTAGTAGAATTAATCTTTGTGATTTTAACTGATGTATTGGTATCATTTACCTTGATTGTTTTCTTGGTTGACTCAGTGGTATGTCTTTGTCTATTATGAAAAAACCACCACAGAAAGTTTACTAGAGATTGATGACAAACAATATCATTTCTTTGTAACTATAGGCACGACACGGTAAACCCTTTGTCGTACAGTCAGGACACAGATGAGTGTCCTCTTGGTGCAGCCCTTCAGTCGAAGTTCTGGGGAGTGGCGGAGTACCTGTGTACATTGATGGCTGGAGCTGCTGTCATACCACTGTTACAAGGCATCAACAAAAACAGGTACAACCACACTGCTATATCAACACGGGGTGTTAGAGCATACGAACGTAGTTGTTTTAGCGCACATTTTAGTGTATTATTGAATTCTTACAGTTTAGTACATTGATGAATACGTGCACCAACAATATGAAATAAAAAGTTAATTTACAAAAAGTCGATTCAGCGAAACAGCTAAAACGCTTAAATGAAACTACCGCTAAAATATGTACTTGAACAGGACACGAGATCCAAACAATTTTGAAAGAGGGAAAGGCAACCTTATATGAGGTTTATGCTGAAAAGGCGACTTAACAAACAAATATTGAAACCCACGAAGTATAATATAAACAAATCCTTCTTTTATCTAACCCCGCAAAATGTTTTGCAGCGTAAGTTGTTATTCAAAGCGTCTGCTTTTTCGTTTTCAACCAAATTACAGTTGTCAGCAAGGGGGGAAGTGGTGTTTACTTAAGGATAAACTTCCTTCAGTCAAAATATATTACATTGTACTCTGATGACACAATATAACGTGGGGATTTATGATATTGTATGATGTTATGAATATACTTCAGCATGGCGAGTTTTGATTTTGAGATGTATTGTTCTATAAATATTTGTTGGTAAACAATATTATAGCATCCATGATGTTCTTATATGACATGTGTGTATGGCATACATATTTTTAATGTCCTTCACTATTCATAAACATTGATCCTAACCACTATAGTTTTGCTTTTTGTTTTTCTTTAAAGCAAAACGGAATGGGCTTTAGAAGCGCCAAAGGACCTGATACGAATGATTGTGGAGGCTTCGGTGAAGCATTCCTCTTCTCCGATTTCAGGGCAATCCTCTTCTCCGATTGCAGGTCTAACCCACGTGCTTCAAACCATAGCAAAACGATCTGATTTCAAGCTAGTGGAAAGTGTTGTAAAACAGCTTGATGCTTTAATGGCAGATGATGGGAAGTGGCTAGAAATGTGCAGAGAGACAGACAAACACGACATGACTGTTTTACACTATCTATCACAAATCGGACATACACGTGCCATAGAGACCATTTTGAAGCGTTTACCGACATACACAAACAGAAGGGACGTCATTAACAAGTACGACAGAGCAGAGGCATCCGCTCTTTGGTATGCTCTTGCAAACAAACACTGGTCTACAGCAACTCTTCTACTAACATTCGGAGCAAACGGAGATACCGTAAGGGCAATACCTGACTTTGAACCCAAAAGAGCATGTTCCTCTGAAAAACAGAAAATACAGAATAGACAGGATTTCAAACTTAAAAGTGAATCCCACAAGAATGGAGTTCGTGCTTTTCCAAATGTGAGAAATGATTCAGTTGAAGTTTCCTTGTGTTTTGTTCCGTCAAGCGTCTTCTATACGGGCAAGAAAGAGGTTATTCCTGAAACAACCACGAAACCAATTCAACTCAGTCAAATCACTCAACTCTTACCGGCAACTGATCCGGAGAAAATTGCTGTTAAAAGACTTGTTAGAATCGCGCAGGCGGCGGACGCAGTAGGATGTGACATCATACATGCCGCGTGTGGTACAGGAAACACTGACCTTCTACGGGAAATCCTGAGGTTGCAGCCAAATGCTTTTAATCAAAAGGATGATCAGGGTTACTATCCATTCGCTTATGCAATAATTGGGGGAAACCAAGAAGTGATAGATTTGCTGAAAGACAACATGACAAGTGAAATAGCTGTTAGTTCGTTAGAACCCTTTATTTGGAAACTGGCGTCTTCAGAAAAGGGCAACAAGCTTCGCAGAGCATTTTCACAGCTTCTTGGACATATTTGTGTTAATTCTGAAATGTGTAAAGAAGAGGAAGAATATCGAAAGGCACTCGAGAAGAAACTTTCTCCTTTTCACTGGGGTGATTTTTCAAGCTTATGGTCAAAGGAAAAGCAGACATTTGAAAGGTGTTTACGGGAAGATGGCGCAGAAAAAGACAGCATTGACCAAGTGATGGAACACATTGATATTTTACGCAAGATGCTTCTTAGTAGACATCCATTGGATTCGTTTCTCTATCTAAACCCACGAAAAGACACCGACTTACCTGACGAGTGTGCGAAATTACTGATTACGCTTTTACTTACCCACATGAAGGACCTCGATTCCGGAAGCATATTATCTCTCGTGATGATACAGAAATCTTGGATCTTAAAAGAACTAATGGAAAGCAAAGTTGCAAGGGATACTCTCATGAAAATGAAGAAGCAAATATTGTGGAAATATTCCATTGTTGATTGCTTATTCATATTTGCTAACCCCGAAGATGAACGGTTTTATAGCGAAGGAGGTAGTCAACACAAAATTGACAAACACGTTAAAGAAATGATGAACCGATACAGTTTGACCTTGTCGCCAGGTATAGGAACGTTAGCGGTGCACAAGAATCTTTGGCTTTTTCTTGAACATGCCTTGTTTCAAACATTTGAAAACGAAGGAAGTCTCAGTGACGAATGGCATTCTATTCTTGCGACCGGAGCAGAGCGTGGACAACTACCGTTCCTCAGGTCGATACTGGACAAACTCCACATACCACGAATGACAGCCGACCAGAGGTCTTGCTTTACTGCGTATCTCTGCCTGGCCTGTATGGCGGGGAAAACTGATGTTGTCAAGTACTTACTGCGGCACAACGTACCGACCGTCGGCTCTATGGATGAATACCCAATACGTGATATTCTTGGAAAACACCATAAAAAGACATGGAACATTTTACATTATGTGTTTTACAGTAAATCAGAAAGTACCCTTAAAGAAATATTGAGTGTTTTAAAAACCGAAAGGGAATTTCTGAAAAATCTGCAAGTCGAAGAATGCATCATGCAAAGTGGAAAGACAGGTCGTCCGGGAATCGTAAATCAGATGGTTCAGTTCCTTTCAATGACAAAAAATGAAGTTGTTCGACGAAAAGATTGGGACACAATGCTGCAGATAGCATCGAGCAATGGACATGAAGATCTATGCATTTATCTCATTGAGAAACAGTCGGCAAACGCAATTACGTCCGATGATAACAATATGTCACCGTTACATTATTGTGGTTACTTTGGGATGGAAAAATTAGCAGCGATCATCGTAGAAAGGCAACCATCTGCATTGGAAAGAGTCGACAGTAGAGGTCTGACTCCAAAAGACTATGCAAACGCAATGGGACAGCTACGATTACTTAAGGAATCCAAGCAAACACTTAAACAACATGCTGCTGAATGTGACGGCTGGCTTAGATGTCTTCTTCAAGAAAACGCCTTCATTCAACAGAATTCTACTGAAGTGAACATTTCGCCGCACGTCTTTTATCAGAAGAGAAATCTCACATTAAAAAATCTACTTCTGCGCTCTGACGACCATGCGTCGGAAAACATCATCAGATGGTCTTCTCAGGAATTCATTCGTATGGCAGATGAAGAACCACAAAAGTGTGTCGAATATTTTATCTTGGCAGCATTTTACAAATGCAATAAAGCCCTGAAAGCTCTATGTGACATATTGCATACTTCGACTGACAACACACATAACCTTCAATCGCTGCTGCTGAGGGATGGGCACGTAAGGGAGACTTCTACATCTCGAAATGGGGATCAAGACGAAAGGGGGAAGTTACCATCTAAACGTGGAAATGGTCTGACGCCACTGGGCTGGGCAATATGCTCACAAAATATGGAAGGAGTTGACATCCTGATGGAAAAGGAGACATGTCTAACATGGAGAGACAATTTTTCCCTGGAAAACATACTTCACCTTGCAGTCAAAACAGAAAATATTTCAATCGCAAATCATGTCAATGACAAAACTGAAGGCAAACTGATATCCGAAGAGGACAGACAAAGAATAACACCGTTAGCCGTTGCTGTTGCTCTAGGTCTTCATCGGATATTCAGAGTTTTGACAAGAAATAAACTGAAATCAATATCATCGTCTCATGAAAAGCATACAGGAAACCGTGTGGACTATGGGTGTACCGATTGCTTGTTAGACCATTGCATTGGTTGGTCTAAAAACTATCTCAATGGTGACTTTGAGATGACTTTATCAGAAGAAGAAGAGGCAAGAATAATATTTCAGAAGAACAACAACAGAGGCTACGTTTCGGAACGTTTACCATTCAGATCACTTTTTAAAATCCGTAAAATACCTTTCTCTGTCCGACACTTGTGTGTGCTAAAGGCAGATGAAGAGTCATACCAACTACACAAAATTCATTGCATAAGTGCATTGGGTGGACCAAACAGCAAACTTGTAAGATCAGCATTATTTTCTATGGGATACAAAGTAAATGAGGAAGTGCTACAGTGGATAACTCTACGCTCACTTACAGATCCATTTGAGGCAGCGAAGAAAGCAGTTAGAGCTGGTTACAAGGGGTTAGCTGTCAAATTTATTCCACAGTTAAACGATGAACAAGCACTCGATGTATTTGAAACTGCAGCAGTTGATGGGAAAGCATACCTCATTGAACAATGCCAGGAGAGGTTTCTCTCTCTAATCACAAATACTGTAGTAAAAACTTCTATCGTCGAATCATCGGTGGCATTTGGACAAATGGCTCTAGGTATCCGCTTACTCAGATTGATACAAACATCAGGAAATACAGAGCAGTTTGATGCCTTCCGTGATATTATTGAGGCTATCCCACAGAAGATTCGTTGGTTGATGGAGGACCAGATTCCTGGGAACGATCAGTGGCTTACAGATATAGAACAGGGTGATCGGTTGACACTTCCTGACCTATGGCTTTCCATGGACGAAACCGACCCACTACGGCAATATATTGAAGAGAAGATAAAGGTTGACAATCTCCTTCCTGAAAATTTCAAGGGGAAGAAGTTTGTTCCGGATAAAGAGAGCTTCCGAAGGTATTCTTACTTCAAAGAAAAAGGAGACATATGGATTCGGTGCTTCATTGTTTCTAGTCAGATATTCGGTCACGTGTGTGATGTGCTCAATATAGATGATCCAAAAGCAGCAACGGTTAACACCGTCAAAATCGCTTGTCTACCACCTGGATCTTCAGATCACCCAAAGATGAGCATCGAGACGAATGGTGTGCTGACTGACAGCATTGCAGTTACTATGCATAACGAGAAACCGGTATTGCAACATGACCCCAGCTTGATTCTCCGTTCTAAGGAGTCTTTACTTAAGGATGTTGTACAGCTCGAAATCATACCAGCAATGGAGGAAAAGGTAATATTTTGTGTCATTTTCTTTAACATATTTATGTTTATTCTACATATAGTTACTATATATCGAATATTGGTTAGTTCTATATACAAATGAATAAAACTGTTGGGTTTTTTTTACGAGGAAATGATAGGCAATCTATCAGTTTAATGCAAAAAAACTGACATGCAATGTCGGAAACAAGTGGTTTTGGCTACAATTGTCTATATATATATAGTTTTGAATATACCTCTCTTTGTTTGTAGATAATGAATGAATTTGGAATGCCAATAAGAATCAGGGTAGATTGGAACTCTATTGAAACACGCAAACGAACAACTGGATCCGAAACCATTATGAAAGCACTGACCGGAGACAATTTCCAAAACGAGCTGGGGGGTCTACAGGACGTAATGGCTGATTGTACCGCTATAAAAGACACCATCATACATTTATTCAATGACGAGACCGTAAAGCTAGCACTTAAACCGGTGGCTGGGATTAAATATATAACAGTCACATTAGTCGACAGTATTTCTAGCAATGACGGACAAAAGAAGTCGCGGATCCCCACACCAGACAGCAACGTCTTGTGGAACTTTTCCATGGACAGGTCAACTTTGAAATACGACAGGTCCACCTTCCCACTTTTTTTCCATTTGAACAGATACCGAACTGCATGTGTGGCATTCTGTGACGGTATATACAGAATGTCACATCGCAATCCACTTTCTTTAGCTGATGAAACGATAAATTGGTTCGAAATCCGGAAAAAGAGATCGGTAACTCTTGAAGTGGAATGGAACTCGTTCCAAACTACAGACGAAACAGCATTCATGGATCTAGTCGGTCACGGGATAGCAAGGGAGCTACAAGTGATGGCTTCTGAAACCGAAGCAATGTTGCGTCTGACGATTAACAGTGACCGTGTCACAGTTAAAAACTCCGCATCTCCACTTTACACAGGCATCACTCTTGACACTCATGGGAAGGCTATCACTGCCTCGGTTTATGCTCACCAGACTGCAAAGAAAACTTGGGTAGTTGAAGAAGGCAGAACTGCAGCAAAACTTGGTGACTTAGAGGACAAACAACTGAGTAATGGAAGCTGGCAGAAGGGTACACATTCAATGGTTGAAGAACACATTGCAAAAACCAGAAAGGTAGTAGAAAAGCGATTTGGTTTCAATATCGAAATTCTTTTCGATGAAAAAAGGATATTTGGCCCGTTACTTTTGAAGTGCAGAAGAGAAGCTGAGCATCCACACAACCTCATACAGCGATCAATGAAGGAGTTTCTGGAAAACTTGATCGTTGTATATGATAAAGCCATATATGAACTGTTATCTGGCCCACATGCATCGTATTCGATTTTCATGCAAGAACTCGACGTGCACTCTGGGATATGGAAGGACTACACAAAAAGAAACGGAAAGAACTCGAAACAAACAAAAGGACTAGTTCTACGGAAGTACGAAATATCTCGTAAACGTACCATAGAAGATTACATGTACGTCGACAACTTCAAAATGCAGCAGGTGTCTCAAGATGAAATTGAAGACCAAGCCATCGTATCAAATTCTTATGAGTTTATGTATCCAACGAGCACGTTAATGGACAGGAGCCATACTGACAACGCCCAGCATGTCCGTTTTGTATCATGCAATGGCAGGATGTACGAAATTGTCGACCAGAATGCACTGATGAGAGCACTCTACAAACTGCCCACAAAGGCGGTAATGGGTAACGACGTACTAGATATCCTCGATTTATTTGGCTCTGAACGGCTGTTCCTCAAGGTCTTTCCCAAACTCGTCAAGGATATACAGATCAGCAGCAAATCTACCACAATACCGCTCTTATATGACTCGTTGTATAGGATCAACTGCTTATATGGAGTGCGTCACATACGCAACATTGTCGTCAACTGGGACGATCTGTTTGATTCTAATATCACTTGCCCGGATGACAGAGTAAGAAAAGTGCAGAGAATCATCCGAGCTCTAGAAGATACAATGGAGAAAGCATATAGGAAGGAATCATTACCATGCAATATGATGGAAAGGAATCACAAAGTGTCCAACAAGTCACTCATGAAAATATCAAGCCTTCATTTAACCAAAGTGCCCGATGATTTCAAACCAGACGCTTCAGTTATTAGGATAGTTCAACCAAAGGAGAAAGGCCAGCCCCATTTACATCTGAGACCAGGCAACGCATTAACAGTAGCATATCAGAATTTCAAGAATATTGCTTTGTTCCATGACATCCTCCTGACAGCTGTAGTTCATGTTCTGGAAGTGGAGGTGAAAGCACATATTGAAAGGGGCATTGCTAAAAATCCAGAGAAAGACAAATGGAGGAGGAAACAGTATGATGGACCTAAGCTAATACGACCTAGCCTGTGCTACGTTGAAAGAGTTTTACCAAGAGTTTTGTCTTCTTTGAGTGAGATTATGAACACCACAGAAGGAAAGGAATGTTTACTATCACATTTTTTTGATTTCCAGTTTGCTAAGGCTGAATCAAACAGGACGACGGTAGAGCTGGATGAGGGGTGGTTAATATGTTTTCTATCACCGGAGGACATGGGTGCTAATATAGGACCACTTCTCATGTCAGCTCTCTGTATCAAAAGTAACGGATCTCATTCTCCTGTTCTGCATTACAAAGGTCCTGACTTGAACTTTGCGTCCAAAGAAGAGAACACACTGAAGGTGATGACTACAAATGGCCATGGAAACTTACTTCGAACCATGTGTGACCCACAATCTTTCACAATACAGTTGTGGACTAACGACAAGGAGGAGTCCAAATCTGTAAACCCGTATCAGGTTGTGATGGATGAAAGTCAGCAAGCTATCCAAATAAACTGGAAAAGAGATGATGAATTTCCTTCTAATCACATGGGACATGCACAACTGATGTACAGGGATGTGTCAGTGGGCAGCCAAATACATACATACTTATGTGACAAAGTTGGGGTGTCAACAGAAAAGTTGACAGATGGAGACGGACTTGAGATCCAAAAGGGGGGAAATGTACTTGTCATAGTAGAACATGATCCCCAGTGTCATGTCCAGGGCAGACACGATATAACAGCTACCAATCAGAAAACTGATGACATTCAAAATGGCATTCAATTTGTGACCAAAAATTGCGTGGATTTCCTGATTAAGACGAAGAAGAGAACATTTAGACAACCTCGTCATCCAATCAAAATCAGAGTTTTATCTGGAGATCGGAATGCCCAGTGTATCAAGCTTCAGTGTTTAGATAAATCTAGACGTGTACGTCTCTGTGCACGATGTAACATATGTGGCAGCATGCTGAGGATGGTAACACCATCTGTTGTCATTCCACCAGGAAAGGACCTGATTGTCAACCAGTGAACTTGGACCATTTGCTGAACTTTGACCTATTCTATTTTGAGAATGAAACATTCCATACATTGTACAAAGTAGCAAACACAATTTTCCCTAACTATATCCTTTCATTATTCAAATCATTAAAAAATCAATACATATTTTATCATTAATGTAATTTGGAAATATGTGTTTGATTTATTACATTCTCATCAAATCACTTTTATCATGAAAATATTGTAAATAAGCACAGAAACATATACGTTAAGGACCAAATTAACATACCTACCTTAAGTAGACTTGTAGCAGTTTGTAGACAATTTAAAAAAAACAATTGTAAAAACATATGAAATATTAGTTTCTTAAGAAATTATATACAAACAAGATTGTACTTGTTAAACACATTTTTTTGCTGTGAGTGTACTTGCTGTTTTTTGTCATGTCATTTTTTTTTTATATCTTCAGTCATTTTCATTTTTTATTGAAAATGCAGAACACTCTCATTTAGCATACTGTTTTTAAATGCTTTGAGAATTATTTTTGTTTTTGTTTTTTTTTTGCAATTACAAATGTGCTAATAAGTCTGTTGATGCTTTGCTATATATTCTATTTAACTGTATTTTAAGTGCTCCTGTCTTGTCTTTAGTTCAGAAATATTTTTGATGTACAGATAACTTACTTATTAGCCTAGAAAACATTATATATTGTTACTTGTAAATAACTTTAATATCTCATTTTTACAATTACCACTTAGTATAGAAATGACAGGAGCACTTCTCTTAAGTCAGAAATATTTTTTATGTACAGATAACTTACTTATTAGCCCAGAAAACATTATATATTGTTACTTGTAAATAAATTTAATATTTCATTTTTACAATTTACCACAATAGTATAGATTTTTTTTAGATTTAAATTAGTTATTGATATATTATAAACTCATAACATGTAAATATTTTTCTGTGAAATTTTCACACTCCTTTTAAACAAAGCTGTGATATACTTGTTAGTTAATACTGTTGTCATTTAACTCATTCACCCCTGAAATTTCATAATGAACTATTCCAACCTTTGAATTGGAAGAGTTCAAATGTGTCTTCAGGGGTGAATGAGTAAAATGATCTAATAATTATTCCTATTGTAATTGTTGTACATATATGTGTATATCTTCATGATTTTTTTTTTCAATATGATTTTACAGACAAATGGCACTCCGTGTATTTTTCATGGAAATGATCAATCAAGAATATCTTGAAGTATGAAGTACAGTGAAATCTGTTAAAACAGAACTCCATTGATTGGGACCATGTAATCTTGTGTTTAAAATAATAAGCTTTTAGGGATCACACAGATTGCATTTATACACAAATATATACTCTTGAAAGATGCATGTAAGTCACTTCACTCTGAGTTGAAGGTTTTGTTTGATTTTGCAGAAATATGTACCCCGAGGCTTAACTCAGAGTCTGGTTTAATTACACAAGTCTTTGTTCTGACTGGTAACATCATACTTTTAAATCTCATTTAGGGTTTTAGTCAAATAACCTTTTTTTGTAAATAGTTCAAAATATTATTATTTTTGTAATGCTTAATGTAACATTTTTACTCATTATTTTTTTTATAAGAAATCAACAACATAAGCTGATGTAATTGTTGTAAATATGTCATAAATTGCAACTTATAAAATATTTATGCAGGTTTATTTCTGAAAATATTTTTTTAAAAGCCAAAAATTGATTTGTTGTCATTATTGGTTTGTTAATTTCATTGTTTTGTGTAAATTTGAATTAATTTTGAAACAGTAGTGTTGTCATGTGTTAGTCTACTATACTGTGATACTTCTATTTTGTATTATTCTAGTTTTTACCATTTATGGTGCCTTATCTGTGATGTTTGTATTGCTGTATTATTTTACAATTGTGACTATAAAACATTAACACAAGTTTTTTCTTAAGGATCCTTGTACCACTGCCAAAAACTGTAACTACGCATCGGAAACAGATTTTTCCAGCATTACTATAGCAATGAAAAATTATTTCTGAAAGAAAACCATACCTTGCAGGACTTGCATGAAAAATTAATAAAAATGAATTAAATAAAACATTTTCATCAACAATGTTCCAGGAGTAAAAAAAAAATCAGTGGAGGTGGACCAGGATTTGAACCCTAGACTTTAAATTGTTATACTTTAACACCGACTGATTGAACTATACTGCTGACGGAAGTGTTTTGGACCAACTGTGCTACAGTTATATCCAAAATGAAATTAAGGGGAGGTAACTGTATATACTTAAAAGTGCAGTGGGACAGAGATCCTTAATTTTTTTATCCTTAATTTGTTTACACATGTATGTTTGTACAGTCCAGCATCGTTCTAACTGATGCTGACAAGACAGGTTTACAACAAATTGAATTTGCCCGTCATAATGATGACACTTTTTCCTGATAGTCAATAACATTACAGTACTTACTTTATCCACCTGTTTCATTTGATATGGATTTTATCAGTGACTGGGTTGGTATTTTTGACCGAGCAAAAATTTACCACTGTACAGTAAGCCTTAGGAGACCTCTATAAAATGTTATGTTACGCTACTCTTTATATAATATCATGTTGATATAACTTAACATAATGTTTTATCTATAAAAAATCAGTTAAGATACTGCATGTTATTGGCTTCAAAGTTGCAAGTTTTTTTAATGGTATGGTGCATATCTATTATAATCATGGAAACTACCATATTATAAGTTATCATTACTTACAATATTTAAACGTATATTCACATAATAGCGAACATCAGCATGTCATGTTCATATCATAACTCCCCCCCCCTTCCCGACAATTTCAATTGGCTGACATTTCAACAATTCATCTGTGATGTAAAAAAAATTGCAACACCCATTTAATAAAGTAAATTGATTTAATATGTCTTCAAAAATTTGAGATGACTAACACTTTCAAAAACAAAAACATTTTTCATTTTGTTTACATAAAGTCTGGTTTTTGTATGATAGCAATGATTTCATATGGAATGAAAATGAAATTAAAATCCTACATACAAACAGCTGTTGAAAATTACCGGCTTTCAAATTGAAATTGTCTTAACTATTTTCATTGAGGGGAAAAAATAGTTTGATATTGCCCCTACTTTTTCTAGTTGATTCCAAATGTTGTACAAAGATAATCATATTTTATAATTCCAGGGCTTATTTTCAGTTATATTCTATGCACCCAAGAATATGTAATAACAAAATAAAAGGCATGTTGTCAGCTATTTGATTGGTTTCAGGTTTTACAAAATGACCAATTGTTAGGCTGATACTTGTCCTTTGAAGATTACAGCGAAGCGACATCTGACTTAACCCTTTCACCCCTGGAGACCATTATTGACTTTTCCAGATCAATGTACAGTAGAGTCTACTAACGTTACACAGGGGTGAAAGGGTTAAAAGCTTCTTAATTTTACCGTTATATGCCGGTGATAGATATGGCACGTACAGAGCATATTTATGCCGTTTCATCAAGACATATTTCAGGGTGAATAGAATGGAAGAGCGTAATCCCTGGAATTTTGAAAATGAAAGATATAATTTCAATATGCATATTTAATGCTCTTCGGCAGCCATTACTGCCTTATGTGGCCCAAGATTTTTTTCACAACATTTGGAATTATTTTCTTAAATAGCTATGTTAAATACTTATCAGTCATGAGAGGTATAGTTTTAGTGGAACACAATATATATCTGCTGTTGAGTACTACACAATGTAAATTATATCAAGACAGGCCTGTTACTAGTCAAGTACGGTCTTACAAAGTGAGAATAGACAATCAATAATCACCAAATGTTTAGTAGAAAATGTGTATTATCATGTTTTCAGTTTGTAATGTTGTGTAACAAAAGAGCATTGTTTTGTAAAGAATGAGTTCAAAATATTGGTTTGGTCATAAATACATCATCAAATGTTGTAACTATTATGCAGCTCGATGATTGTAATTTATGCATAAATATGCCACCTTATTCAATGAATTTATTTTCATTGTAATCATCAGTTTAAAATTGATAACACTGTTTTTTAAACAGTACTTTTCATTTCATACCTTTTTTCTTTATTTTTTGTTTGTTTTTGCAAAAAACATGTGTTACATAAACAAAGCAAACAGTTATGTAAGTGTTAAAATATGAAAATGTGTTATGTGAGAGAATTGGATGTTTGCAGGTTAAGTACAACACCTACAATATGACTAGTATAGAGTACTGCAAATTAACTGAAGCAGTTAGCACTGGTTCAATAGGTAATCATTTATGTTGTTGCATTATCTTAGTTTCAAGGTTGGAATAATCACCATAAAATAATTCATTTGATAATTTTTTTAAATGCAAATCCTTATAATGTTATCTCAAAGCATTATATTAGCTAAATATGTATATATATATATTAATATGATCATATTACATATATTACATCTGATATAGCAACCAAACTGGTTATAATAAGTCACTCAACGAAACATAAATACCAGTACAATTTATAACATCATTTAATACATGGACCTTGCAGAGCTGCCTTAACAGGCATTAACTGCTGGTCCTAAGCCACCTGGGTAATACCTCCACATGTGTGGGTGCCTATATGTGTGCTGCATCTGGTTTGGTATGGATTCTGTTTTTGGTGGCACCATGCTTCCAACGGCATCCTTTTTCCATAGTGCCACCTCATGTGAATGATATACCGGAAGTATAGACACTGGATCATCTGCCCAAGACCATTTTATACTCCACCTGGATTCTTCATGAGGGCAAGAGAAAAACTATTTCTCTGAAATTCCGTACACGGATAATTTCGAGGAATGAACCCTAGCTGTCTGTGTGTAAGGCTGGATTGAGAGTTAACTATTCAGCCAAATCTGCCCTTACGGGTATTAAAGTAAACAGGATATCAAAATAGCCAACATTGCATGTATTTTGATAGCATAAATATTAACTTCATTTTTGAGGTGATGAAATTACAAATTATATACTTGTTTTGAACTGATATATGACAACAAATATATGTTACAAGAATAAAAATATAAAAAAACAAACAAAAAAACCCCGATATATAAGCATGATTAGCTGTGGGAACCGTAGGTCAAGATTTGATCCACTTAATTTTTTTTGAAATGTAGATATTTTATCTTGAATTACATTATCAGACCAGATAGGATTCAATAATCTAAAATTTCAAAATAAAATGAAATTGATTGGACTTGAGCTAGGTGTATGGTCAAAAAATGTAGAATTTCAAAATAAAATATCTATAATTTCAAGATAAAATTGATCAGACCTTGAGCTACGATTCCCACAGCTAGCATATGACATGTCTATTGGGGACTAAGATACAGTCTCACTACAGCTTAAAAGACCATGAAGTTTTCCAAAATTATGGAATATGACTGCAGTTATCATGCATACATTTGTAATCATTTTGCAAATCAAGTATGCAAATTATGCAACATTTTGTTAATTGCACAATTTTTCTTACCATATATCGGAACAAAATTATGAATTGTATAGTAAACTTGATTATGTGTTAAGAATAGATATGACAGTATGAATGGATATTCTTGTTAACTTAGAATTGGGGGCCAGATTTGTATTTTATAAACCTAAGTTTGTCTCAATTTTTTGAAACAGAAATATTTTTGTGTTCTGTAAAAAAGTATACACCTAAGTGACCTTGCATGAATTAGTATACTTACTGATTTAAACAAGGTGGTGGAACTTTTATTGATCAAAGAACGAACCAGTTACTTAATTATGCCTATTATGTTTGACATAGTTACCACTTGTCAAATTGTAAGATGATTTTCATACGACTTTACATTGTACTGTATATTTTTATTTTTAATATAAAAAAAAATGCATATGATCAAATCATTTTGAACTGTTGAATATGATTTTCTGTGATTCAAAAAATAAGATAAGGGTGTTATCAACACGACTTATTAATTTGATACGCATACATTGATGATGTCCAATTTAATAAATCCTTTATAGTTATACTTTTAATAGGAGCAGAAAGAACAAGTACAACTTATTGAATTTTTATTTTCAATTCTAAAATAATCAAAATCAGCAAGAATTCTAATTATTTTTTTGTATTTTTATACCCGTTTTCATGCAAAGATGATTGCATACTTGCCAACTTTCACTATTTTGGAGGGAGACTCCTGATTTTGGACCCTTAAATCAAGCATTTTCAACCAGTGAATTTGTTAAGCTAGCTATTCCTATATTCTAAGATCTGATGATTTTATCTGAAAGAACAGTTCAAAAGATTCCATTTAAAAGTGCTATTTTCCTCTAGGGTGTACATACACACAATTTATTTATGCTTTTAATTTCTAGCACACGTAATCTCCCCATGGAAGTTTTAAAAAGTTGGAAAGTATGTGATTGTGAGTTAGAATTATTACATACCAAGTAAAGACATGGCCACAAATGTCTCTGGATTATTTGGAAAAGAGCTTGGATGAGATCTGATATGATAATTTTATTTCCAATAATTGTTTAACAAAGTGCATTACACTGCACGATTTCTTACTGCACTATACTTCAAGGCGAGATATAAAGAACAGCATAATGGTTTGTGTGCTATCAAAGGGAAGTAACTGATGTACTGGAGTTTACTCCAGTAAAGATAAGATGCTTAAATAATAAAAAGGTAAATTTCATCATTGTTTTTTTGTATTTTGTATATTGTGTTATATGTACATTTGTATACTTTTTTCTTCAATTGAATGTTAAGAGACTTCATAACAGTCAACAACATTCATTGTCTGGTTTAGATTTCAAGAACACTTCTTTAAGCCGAAATTAAAAAGTTTCAAGTACATGTATATAAGGTCACTGTAAATATCTGAGATAAGAATTAGTTAACATAGGAGGCTGAACCTTAATGAATACTTTAAAATCATGATCAATTTTATCATTGTTGAGCAAAAAAAAACTACAACAAATATTTGTATGCTTGTTCTCATTTTTAATAATCAGAATATTCATTATAAAAACAATTTTATCTGGAAATGATTCAATAACATTAGTCATTAGCTATATAGCTTAGTCATAAAATATTCATGATCAACAAAAAACAACGTGTAACTATAACTGCTGGTTCTATCAACTGAACCGGATCTTGTGTAGTATATAACAGTCTAACAATAGGTCATTTAGGTACCGTTCACGACGCCTACGTAACTTACAGGTGCTCATAGATATTTAAGTGCACATAACTAAGTGCACTTTAGTTATGTACAAGGCATTCACAAAACCGTACCTTTCACAAAACAGTACCTAACTTTTCACAATTATGTACAGGTTTGTATGCATGAAACTTATACTGGAAGGGAATAATCCAGCATGGGTGATTCTCATCTCAATGCATGTTGCAAATCTTCAACAATGAATCAATACTTCCTGTTTAACTAATTTCCTTTGATGTATTTGCTACAAATTAATCCTTTGAAAGGTTACATTAAATTGTGGAATTCAAAGTGGAACTCTCTAGCATGGAGGTTCATGAAGACGAAATGTAAACAAATTGCATAGAACTTGATAGCCTACAGGATGGAAAGCAAAAGTTTGCCTGTCGTTGAGGTTTGGAAGATGAAGAGAAGACCAAATTTCACTGAGCAATGGAGCTGGCAATCAAAAACATTGCTGTAGTTACCCAAGAAAGAAAGCTTAGGTGTGGTAGAGCATTACAGACAGGCAAGACATGTAAGACTGAGAAACCAACTTTTACTTGACCTGAATGCTGAATCATATACTTCTACTCAATTTCTGTACTTTTCACTGCAGTAATTATAACCCACTGCGATAAAGAAAGTGTTTCCTGGAATAAACAAATTTGCATTGATAGATTGCCGGTCATGATGCTCCTAATGACATGTGCATAAAGATGTCATAAAAAGATATTTCATAACATGATTAATGTATTAAAATATAGCAAAAGGCCACTGTGTTTGATAGGCTGGTAAACTATCTTATGAACCTTTAACTTCTTGCACTTTGAAAATAAACACAAAAACAATTTGCTGTATACGTAACAACTTCACTGATATCGTTGATAACAAAATAAATCACAACTGTAAAAATATTGACATGGATATGATTAACAGTACATTATAAATTAAACACAGAAAAATAGAATCATATATATATATTTTCATTTCAGTCTTGAATATAATATATTGATCAACAAAATTATTTTATAAATTAAAGGAACACTTTGTAAACCACCAACCAGTGTAACAACCTACAACATTGACTAGCAATATTATAAAATAAGTAATATTCATGAACGATTCTTTCCAATGACCTTTCCGAAAGTTACAAATATAAAACAAACCTGTAACGGTGATTTATCAATAGAAATCTATTTCTTCATTAATAATGATTTGTAAAAAGAAAAAAATATTTCATGTAAACACTGATCTTGTTGAAAATGATATTGAATAGCAATATCTCTAGTAGAACAATGATCAGAGCCATTACACCATCATAAAAGTTGACAAGGTTTGGCAAGCCAATATATATGTGTTTTTTAAATGGTCCAATAACATTTCAACTAAATGTATTCAAGACATTTCATATGTACATGTGAATAAGCATTTGATCACAAAAAAAAAAATTATATAAAAAATATGGCAATTTTGTAATGTCAAGTGATGCATTCATGACAAATATGTTTATAATTGTATTACAGTATATGTATAATATATTGTAATATGAACTGTGAACATTTTTATAAAACTCTTAGAAAATAATTAGAGCATCAAAGTATCACAGTATTGCAGCATTCCTTTATGTTTCCATTCAAACTTCCACAGGCCATGGAATTCATGCTCCGTAACATACACTGTGTTAGTGGCTGGCTGAAAGTGCATATTACTGGGGTTAGCAAACGGGCATTTGATCCTTGTTTTTGGATCCCCTCCATCGGGACCGAACACTTCTATGTGAGACGAGCCCCAGTGCGCCACCAGTAGGTTTCCTTCCTCATCAAAGTCCATCCCGTCTGGACCACCCTCAAGGTTACCTGAAGGACAATATTTAGTTACAATAGCTTATTACTGACGAACAGTTTTATAGTCACATGATAAACCATTACTAGTAGCTTATATGCCTCACTTGACCAATGAAAACAAAAAGTTCCAAGTCGAATGTGATGTTTAGATCTACCGACAGACGACCGTCAACAATCCAGTACCAAAAACGCTTGATCATCAGGGTGCTTGTAATTATAGGTGCGTTCGATTACCTAACACGTGACCAGTCAACAGTTTCACGTGACCAGTCAACAGTTTTACGGTAGCACACATTAGCTATAGTTCGTTTGGTGAATTGTCTGGGAAACAGTCAAAATTGATTAATATGCATTTATATAGCGAGTCAGGTAACAATAATGGTTGATGACTCTGAACCAGTAATGGTTGATGACTGTGTACCAGCAATGGTTGATGACTGTGTACCAGTGAAGGTTTATGACTGTGTACCAGTAATGGTTTATGACTGTATACCAGTAATGGTTTATGACTGTGAACCAGTAATGGTTAGTGACTGTATACCAGTAATGGTTGATGACTGTGAACCAGTAATGGTTAGTGACAGTGAACCAGTAATGTATTATGACTGTGTACCAGTAATGGTTGATGACTGTGTACCAGTAATGGTTTATGACAGTGAACCAGTAAAGGTTGATGACTAGTAATGGTTTATGACTGTGTACCAGTAATGGTTTATTACTGTGAACCAGTAATGGTTGATGACTGTGTACCAGTAATGGTTGATGACTGTGAACCAGTAATGGTTTATGACTGTGAACCAATAATGGTTTATGACTGTGAACCAATAATGGTTTATGACTGTGTACCAGTAATGGTTGATGACTGTGTACCAGTTATGGTTTATGACTGTGTACCAGTAATGGTTAGTGACTGTGTACCAGTTATGGTTTATGACTGTGAACCAGTAATGGTTGATGACTGTGTACCAGTAATGGTTTATGACTGTGTACCAGTAATGGTTGATGACTGTGTACCAGTTATGGTTTATGACTGTGAACCAGTAATGGTTTATGACTGTGAACCAGTAATGGTTTATGACTGTGTACCAGTTATGGTTTATGACAGTGAACCAGTAATGGTTGATGACTGGTTCACTGTCATCAACCAATACTGGTACAGGTATAATTTTACTGGTATAATTGTATATGGTCATACACCATTACTTGAACATAGTCATCAATTGTTATTGGTACATGGTCATTTGAATGTTATAATTATGGTACTTGCTGAATGCTGGTAAACCATTGGTATTATACAAGGTCATCAGACTTACCTGGCAGCTTTCCCCAGAGGGTTTTGTTGGACACTTTGCCTGGCCCGTCTATAGTGTATCCCCAGAGAGACTTGGTAGGTGTTTCGGCAACAATCAGCAGCACTGGTCGCCCATCTTCTGAGTGTTTAACTGCTATCCCATTAGGGAAGAGTATCCCAGTGTCAACCTTTATCACCTCCTCATCTACTGTCCGACAATACACGGACCCAAAAGGCTCCTATATGGTATGTTCAATGTGTAGAAATCAAACTTCTATCATTGGTAATATTTTTATCTTTAAAACAAATTAAAACATTTGCAGGACAGGTAATGCCTAATTAATAAAAGATAACATCAATAAATTCATCTTTAACATTTGATAGCATTATTTTTGTTTTCTTTGTATATATGTACTATTTTAGGTTACAAGTAACTATTTGTAAGTTATTTTAAACTTGATTTATTTGAATAAAATTTAAACTTAATACACAAAATTGATTTTGTAATAGCGTTGCCTCGATGACAGGATAAGATTATGGATTATCTAATAGTTTTTGACTTTATAGAAGAGCTTAAAATTAAAGAATAAGAACTAATCACGTGTTGACATTTTCTGATTTTTTTCTCTCCTTATATATCAAAGATACATTTTGGATTTAAAAGAGATTTTTCTCTCTCAAACATCGACAAGCATACTAAAGTAGTTATTTAGTTATTTGTCATCTAATCTGAACTGGTTATTAATCAACCATTAGTTAATCAAAATTATCATCTGATCAAAACTAATGACTACATTTAGATGATCTATATGAGACCTACCTCCATAGATCTTTCGTATGGATTGGGAGCGATCTTCCCAGCTGGAGCAGTCACCCACAGGTTTCCAAAGTAGTCAAAAATGCAGTCATTGCATCCTTGCATAATGTTGTTGTCTTTGTCAGTTGTACACACCTTTGAAACAAGATTCACCATTTGATTAGTTTTGCGTCAAATTTTCATTAAAAACAGAAATGAAATTCATAAAAAGAGATTCTAAATGCATCTTGGCACCCACCATGAAAGGATCTTTATCAGACCTACAACAGATGATCTTTTACCTTCTTTGCTCTTTATTTTCCTTACAGGTACAATAACCCAGTCCCAAATTGGAAATCCTAAACAAGAATCTTGTACATTAACTTAAACCTTGTAATGTCATACGTTATTTGCCACAATGATAAATGTTATTTTGTAAATCTTACCTCATTAGAAGTGCTGTATTTTTTTAACCAGTGGACCAATGCAAGAAGAACTGCTTATAAAATAGTGACAACAGAATTGAACTGTCAAAATTCAAGATGGCTGTTTGCATTGGTT
>JAUMHH010149131.1:0-19832 GCA_032359455.1 Chlamys rubida | reverse complement strand
AAACAAAAACAACAACACTACACCAACAACACCACAAAAAAAAAACAAAAAAACTAAAACAAAAAAAAAACTACAAAAACAACACTACAACAACAACACTACAACAACAACACTACAACAACAACAACACTACAACAACAACAACATAATCAACAACAACAACAACAACAACAACACTACAACAACAACACAACATAATCAACAACAGCAACAACAAAACAACATAATCAACAACAACAAAAACAAAACAACAACAACAGTGATGTACTGAAGGTTTCTATGACGCAAATTTCGATAGGAACGTCAAGTGAAATCAGGTTGACATTTACGTCTTCTACCAATGGGCATAACGATTTATTTGATTACATTCATATTAACTTATCTGGCCTGGATGCTCTTCGTCTTTATCGATGAACTGTTTTGTCTGTTGCATAGGTCTGGATTTTAATCAGGGCCATGTCACAGACATCTTTGTATTTTCTCCTAGATTTACAGCATTTGATGTTTGGAATGATTTGCATCAACTTCTGAAAGAAAAAAGATAAAGATGAAAAATATGTCATTATTATCCTGGGGCCCTGTTCGTTTCGCAGCTTGATTGATTTACTGATTTCGTGTGTATTTATTAAGTGTTGGCCATTCGGTTATAAAATGCAATAAATGAACAGAAATAGAGTCGTGATAGGCATAAACCATATACAAGCAGGACTAATTGAGTAACTTTGCCAGGTCAATTGGCCATTACCGTGTCCACTGGTTCGTACATGGGCGGCCAAATTATAGGTCAGACGTGAATTGTATGGAACACTGACAAGATCCCATATAACAAATACCACTTCCACGCAACGTCTCGAAAAACACGAAATCGAAAAGATAAATCGAGCTGAGTGTTACATTTAATAACAGTTTTCCTACTGTAAACTATTTTCCTTTACATTAAACAAAAATATAGCACGTTTTTGGACAGGTCACAGGAAACATCTTAAATGAGATTGTTTGTCCTTAACTAAAACTCCCCCATCGGGAAATAATTACTTACCTTAATGATTAACCTTAATTTGAGCTAAACATTTGTGTAATAAGGCCGAATAGTTTACACTTTAGAATTAAAACATAGGAGCATCTACTCAAAATATACCAAATAGTTGTCTGGTCGTTTTATTTATCAATTTATTAAAAACTATCTGTGTAAGGTCTTCCGAAAGTTTAATTAAGTGTATATAAACAGCACTCCAAAGGAATGAAATATTCTAAATATAAAAATATATTTAAAAACAACTACTATTATTTTTTTAAATTTTAAACATGAAACAAATACCACACCATACATTTTTTATCAATATTTTAAATTTCTTTATCTATATCTTTTAATTGAACACATTTCAGTTATCACGTACACCAGTACTCTTTACTCCATAGGTTCGATATCAATATAAGCTAATTAGCTACATGCCCTACTCGCCTTACAATTACCCTGCTTTAACGATCAACGTGATGATAGCAACACATGCTAAGTACACATGAATTTACAGGAAACAATTTGAGCACGGGTTTGTATAGAGTGCCCGATAGCCGCTCATCAGTTTCATTTATTTCATCAAAGACGACTCCAAAACGTGTGTTTGTGTTTCTTTTCTATGTCTTGGTATTACCGCCGGGGAGGCTTCTACACCTAACCACTAACACCTGTTCCGGAGGATTTAACCATTCAGCATGGGCGCTGACAGTCAATTATGCCATTGAGAAGAGATGTTTTGGTTTAAAGGTGAAGGCCGTAGCAAGTATATAATCCGACGATTTATGACGTCTGAAAGAAGAGGTAAATTAAAAACACTTTTGTGCTTCATACTTAAGGGCGTGGTAAGTGTGGAATGTAAGAAGAAGAATCAACACCATGCTATTTACGGCTGATTAAGCTAGTGTGTTCTGTCCCTATCTCACAGTTAATCAAACAAAAACAACATAACCATACCCTAGGGCTGAGGGATTTGTTGCCTTGTACTGAGATTTGATCCTGATTGTCTTTTGCTTTGAAGACGTATTATCAGCATCCCCATCCTTTTTCTTTGAAGTAACTCGGTAACTAGAGGAAAGTTCGCCTATCAGTGCATCTGTTGAAATATTTATTATTGTTATGTCAGCATCCATCCACCTCATCTAAGAAGCACTAATCCATTTAGCAAAGAAATCTAATGAAAAAAATAAGAAAACCAAATATAAAATAGACTTATCTAATAACGTGTCTTTCTGTACGAAATGTCCAGGGTAAAACAACTATAAAGAGAAGTTGAATTGGTGCAAGTCACGTTAAATCTCAGTTCAGAAACTCAATTATTACCAAGATTAAGAAATATGATCCAGCGGTAACATAGACGACTTGATTAAACAGAGAAACATCAAGTGGCTATTATCTTGTTTTCATTGTCATTTTATAGATGCATTATTAGCCTTGCTCTGCTCCAAATGTTTGCTACACATACCAAAATGTACGTCGATACGTAGATATAGAAATAATGTACAGCCATGTTAACTCTGTGTATATCAGAGTTTCCATATCATCAGCGGTTATGTCGGCTATAACACGTTGCGTGCCCAGAACGTTATGGTGAATTTATCTTCTTAATTACATCCTGGTTATAGATGAAACTAATTGATATAATATATCAATTACTTTAACAAACCTGATTATTTTCTTCAAAGCTTTCATAAACGATGTGATATTGATGGGTGTTTCGGATAAACATTTCATCATCAGCTTCGCTAGTGTGAAACAACATTACATTGATAGATTGAAATATCACATTACCAATGCTTTCTTTAAAAAATATTTTTCTTGTGTGAGAATTGATTTTGTTATTGTAAATCGTAAACAGCCTTGACAGTTCGATGAAATTGCATTTTTGTTGCTATACATTTGTTTATTTATAGATACATTCGCTCTAATGAGTTATATTTAGTTAAGTAAATATGTTACCTTTCATTTCACACAGTTTTGTCCCTTATTTAGTTTTGATTAATTCCAAATTACTTGAGAATTTTAATGTAGAAAGCATTGAATGGCTTTCAATGCATCATTGTGTGAAATAGTAGTCAAGTTCGTTAATCATAAAGGGAAATTGCTCTTGCTTTTAAAAGCAAAACAGACTTTTGAAATGTATTTCAAACAAAGGAAGTATATATTAAAAAGAAACAGTTTATCTGTCTTATATTTACTTATTAAATACATGACACCATTCCTAGTCATCACTTTGATATAACACAGAATGCAACTCTATCTGCTTTTCCAAAACATTTCACGTAACGGACGCCCTTTTTTCTATTAAACATAAATCGTATGGTAATTCTGTAGAGTTTTACACTGTACAATTATACTTGTATAGGCACTGTGTTGTATCTTTGAGAAAGATGCTTTACTCCGCTTGTTCTAGTTAACTCCGCTGTAAATGAGTACGTGGTTGGGCAGTGCTAGAATTGTTGAATGCTAGCTGTTAGCGCCGAAATGGCATCTCCGGCTGTATGCTTCCCAGGGAGTTGAGAAAGGTATTGGGTGGTTGCAAAGGCCCTATAACCACGGATAATAATTTGTGAACCGCTTTGAGACGACCTACGAACTAGGTTGTGATAAAGCGGTATATAAGAACCTCGAATTATTATTATTATTGTAATTGATAGTCTGTACATTCTCCATAAACTATACTAATGAAACAGAACATCTACATCATGGCCAAACCCGTACAGGTTCGGAGAAAGAATAGGCCTGCTGTAATTCAGTGCATGATCGTTAGAGGGGACTAATGTGGGGTCCCCCAGCAGAAACGGGAGAGGTTTATCCGTTGTCTTCTATTTTGGGGACATTGAAGAAATCAAGAATGGACCTGCTGTATCCCACTGCATGTTTATTGTAAAAGGCGACTAATATAGGTCCCCTACAGAATCGGGGTTTATCTTTCGTGTCCTCTACGAAGGGGACATGGAAGAGACCAAAATTGATCTGCTGCCTTCCTTGCAACACTTTTCGCTTCTTATCTTTCCTGCCTTTTCCTTTTCTATCTACTTTCTATTTCCGGCTGTGTCTCCCTAGGCACCCGGCCTCATATGTCCCTGGCTGCTGCGGGGACATTAAACCCTAAACAAACAAACAAACAAACAAAACAAATCTTAACACGGCCAAATACCATCAGCATCAGTCAGCAGACTACATCATATACTATGAGGAAGACTATATCGTACACCATTATCTAGACTGTGCCAAACACAATGGACACAAAGCTAATGCTATATTATACATTTATCGTCCTACTTGAGACATGTCTGGAAAACGAAGAGAATGTCATCTGCATTACAGTTTTATCCGGATGTAAATTAGCAGACGACAGTATGTCATGTCTCGCAGTAAAATACCTCACCTTGATAAATGTTAAGTGACTCTTGTCAAGCTCTAAATCCCGTTTAATAACTTTGTTATGCGTTTCCCGAATTACCTTACTCTTATACATTCTAGATATACTTTAATGATATCATCCGGTTACGTGTTAATATGCCTTTATAGGAAATCATTTTGTATCCAGCTTTCTCTTAATGAAGTGAGTCTAGGGTACACTGTACGCATTTTGACTAACAAGCAGCGCAGACTTTCATAGGCTTCGATGATTGCACGAAATCTGCATCTGCGTCTCACAAGAGCATTACAAGTCTTATTGAGGAATCAGTATTTCATGAATTTGTCCTCGAAGTATTTTTATGCTTTTGAATTTCTGTAACTTTTGTACTTTGTCTGTGAAAACAATTGAAAAGCCATTACTGACGAGACAAAATGACATTGTAGTATTCTATCCTGAGAATGTCTCCTACCAAAGTAGTTATTCATGTCTTGTCTATCTCAAGCGCAGTATTACATCTAAATAAGGCTCGATTGTGCTGTTTAAGATTTTGTTTTCAATTTGAACAAGACTGTCTTTCTTAGTTAAATACTCACGTGGTCTATTGTTTCTTGTAAACCTAGATTGTGTCTCTGTTCTGTCCGAATTGTAAAAGTAATTTCAATAAATAGCTGTGAACGACACATAAGGGCCATGCAATCCAATGACCGGTGCTTTCCAGGAGATGGGGGACCTATAGGTTCTGTGATTACGTTATGCTCTACCACTCAGACAGATCAATCTATATGTATTCTATTAAATGTTGGGCACATGGGTACATTTTATCAGATTATTGTACGGTTTTACCTATTAAAAATATTTTCTTACGCTTTTATTCGTCTTTTCCCAATAAAACTTATTCAGCCGAAGGTGTTGCTGTGTTTATATCAACATGATTTTGCTGGAGGGCCATGGGGATGGTCGTTATTTATCAAATATTGAATTGTATTTAGGACCTTTACAAAACAATATTCTGAAATCAGTAATAATGGACTTTTTTTAAGGAAACGTGTAAGTGTATGGATCAAAGAAAGATAATTGTATGTTGACCGAGACGAAGGTTTAATGTATATACCCGCATATTCACCGTCATAAAGGCCCTTAGTCGTTAAAGCAGTTGCTACTGTAAATAATTTACTGTACCTTTTCTTCAAAAAAGATAAATCATATGGAAAGAAAATTCCTGCGTTTGGCAGATTTCATGTCAACTTACGACTGAAGTGATTTCACATTGAAAATATTGACATGCTGTTTCTAAAAATTAGCAACATTGAATCAAATATTGCATATTACCAGCCCAAACTGATTACAACTAAACCAATGAGGACGAGGGAAAAGCGATGTCGTTTAATACAATTAATTATATGACAATGACAGAATGCACTTATTTAGTTTCGCAGAATATTGTGTTTTATTTACGCTGTGGCATACGTGCTTGAAAAATATTTGCTGGAGAAGACCACTGAATGAAACATATTTCTACATTTAAATGTCTTCAATTCGTAAAATGAAACTTACATATCTCGACATCAGTTTCTGTTTACGTTACGTCATTGTAATTACCATTACCATACTCTGATGTAAAATCGATATCAGATCTGCAAGGAGGCAAATACACCTACACACCGCCTTCAACGAACTCATGCCTTGCACTCATGAAGAAAGGTCCTTTAATGAACCTAGCAATTAGAAGAACGATAAACGCAATAAATCAACCAACAAACCAACCAACCAGCCAACCAACCCACCAACCTAATGCTGTGTACGTTGAGCTTTCCAATGAAGCACCTTCCATGGATCTGTATATACAAACGTATATGGTGTTTAATGCTGTTACACATTGGTTGTACATCAATAAGCATAAACGCGCGTGTTACATTTGTACTTAAACATTGCACAAAATTGTACAATCAAACTCGGTATGATTGCTAACCTTACTTGGATCCAATGATATAAGGATATATTTGAAAAGGAATAGAAAATCCAATCTTCGAATTATAATATAAAACTAAAAGAAGAAGCTTTTTTTATCGTTGTCATGGAGTTAAATTTTCTTTTATTTGGGTGCATTTACAGCTTACACACCAAAACCTTTCGCTTGATTTGAAAATCGATGTTTTCCATTATACGGCAATGTGCAATTTCCGATTTAAATTTAAAAAGGTAACAGAACAACCATTGAATAACACGGATTTTAGCAAATTTCAAATCACTTGCACACACGATTTCCGGATCAGATGTATTTGAGGTAAATTTAGGTTCACCTAGTACTTCTTCCAATGTTTGACTGAAATGAACCTGACGATGCTCTTTATCTGGTAAAATACATTCCTAACATCTAAAGCTCGTGTTTTATTAAAGTGCCACAATAAAGCTTACACAATTCATAGCAACACATTTGCTACATTCTGTCTAGAGCATCATGATACATGTAATACAATCAACGAACAAAGGTAAGCACAGGCTATCTATTTTGATTTAAGTACACTTAATAATGCCCAATAACATAGCAAAACGTACGTAATTACCTATCATTTTGGATTTGAAGGAGTGCGATAAGTCCTGCATGGCGATTCATTTTATAGCACTAATCGAGTTAAGTCTGTATTCATATAACTTCAGCAGTTTGCGAATTGGAAGCAAAACAAAAACAATTTAATCAAGATTGATTAAAACTTCGCGGATAAAAAAATGCACCTGTGAAAAAAACTAAATAAGGTTGGAATGTTACGCTTGTGTAACATACATTGTGAATTATTGCTCCAGTTTCCCCAGCAGGTTCAGGGAAATAATTGGCCAGCTGTACTAAACTGCATGTGATAAGAGGCGACTAATATGTCCCCCTCCCCTTTTCCTGCAGGATTCTGATATTCGTTGGTGTCTTCTAGTTAAGGAACATTGAAGAAAGCAGATTCATCTGCTGCCCCACTTGGGATCTATATATGTTCTTTTCTTCCTTCTCTACTCTTTCCTTTCGTTGATGTTTCCTTTGGCACCTTTCTTCATATGACCTTAGCTACCGTTGCTAGGACGTTGAAACAAACAAACAAAATTGATGATTAATTTTGAAAAAAATCTTTACACGTGTGTATTACATGTAGAAAAAGACAT
This sequence comes from Chlamys rubida, assembly GCA_032359455.1. Lineage (NCBI taxonomy): Eukaryota > Metazoa > Mollusca > Bivalvia > Pectinida > Pectinidae > Chlamys > Chlamys rubida. The sequence goes on along the minus strand of JAUMHH010149131.1, from coordinate 12,303 downwards.
GTGCTAATTAGGAACTCGGGAATGATAACCAAACATGAACTGTTTATTTGTAACATAACAAAAACAATGACGGTACAACACACTGACTGAGATACAAAGAAAATACATTCAATTGTTATTTGAAATGTTTTGTCAATTTAAAAATTTACAATTAATTGACATTAAGAACGTGTTACAGAATAATGGTTCACTTTTTTTCTTTGGTAGAGGGATTATGATAATTTCTTAAATTGAATCCTGTTTTGAAAATACGATATATGCAAACAGGAATTGTCTAACCCTCAACCTTTACCAGATAAAAATAAAATAAAATAATAAAAGCATTGGAAATTGTAAATGAAAGTCACATCAAATGCGATTTAAGGTATCATTGGGAAAATGTTTTCAAATGTTGCAGCAGAGTTTTAGACGTCGCTATTACGTTGATAAGACGTGACAGTATTGTCTTGATTGGTACGCATTCCACCTCATATAATTTCAACCTTGTCGAATGATTACCGTTGAGGGAAACGACTAAAGCAGAATTTTGTGTTTAGCAAGATACGATTTATATAAAGGAATGTATTCTCTGTAGGGCTTGTTTTGGAAAATGAGGCTAACAACAGTGAGCTAGCGTTATTATGTTTTATGGTTCACCCCACGCTGTGTAACGGGGTTCCACGTCAGGCTCAGCTAGTGTGGACTGTCCTGTCGTAAGCGTAAGGTGGAGAAGGTGAATGTTTCCGATGTTATGTGAAATATGTACCCTATAATCGCACTGTGCTTTTATCGTGCTATGAACAAACTAAGTCGTTGTGGTCAGATGGCCTCGCTGCTCTGCCGTGATCGATTCGCATCAGCGTCCAAAGAATAATTCCACACGGCCATCCCGAGCACACAGCTAAGTATAACAGGAGGGAGGTTTTGGACTGAACTTCAAGCTTCTAGGATTAGATAAAGAGGAGCAGAAATAAGGGAAAAGGTTTTGCCTATTGCTGTAACTACTCGATACCTCACGTGTTAATATCACTGAAGTATAAACAATAACTCCAAAGCGGATTATTTTACAACCGATGTAGATTTTAAAAGCAGTATAGAGCGGTATCAAGGATATGGTCAGTTACCAATGGATCTTTCTGTGATATTTCTGTTGGCATAAGGAACAATATGTAAGTATGCTACTTTTATTGCTGTTCACGAGGTGTAGTATATGTCATTATAGTTGATCTTTTAAACGTATCTATATCCATAAAATGTCATTTGTCATTTGTGAGTAGACTTTTTGTTGAGATATGCTGTATAAACAGTGGTTAATTTCAAAGTTAGATGTAAGTTTCTGTTCTCCCGACCATATTTTGCGACATTGGTAACATTGAATAAAACGTTTTAAAAATGTATTTCCGAGAAAATGTTATATCAAATAGTTCTAAACATCATTGTTTTAATGAAGTCGTTTTAAAGTTTGACACACATGTGTAAAAGGTTATTGAAGATATGACTGTAAACATTAATGTATGCATCTACAAATAAGATTTTATACCGGGTACCGAGTATCTCGATACATGAACCGGAGCAAAGTCAATATTATCGATTGTTGACATGATTAGAGGAAGTTTGTTTGGAAAATGACAATGGTCCTTATTTCAGTTCATTCAACTATTACTAAAAAGAATGATAATAAATATACAATTCTCTGAATTTTGGAGTAGAAATGACATCGTTGAAAGTATTTGATGGATCATTTAACTTCCTACACTTTGTATTTTCGGTAATATTTACAATTGTTATATCAATTACACCTTTAATTTGCTTTATTTAACTATTTAACACAGCTAGTAATGGTTCGTGACATCTACGGAAGACTTTAGAGTCATAACGAGTGGAAAACCTTCATATAATTCGCACAAATGCTATATTTTAAGGAAAGGGGTTGTCATTGTTTTCCCCAACTTAATACTGTTGACTCTGCGTTATTTGTGCCTGCTCCGGCTCATTGTATCGCGATACACAGTGTGGTTTCTCTTCTTTGCATTTCTTGTGATGATTTTACGTGATAAGTTGATCGACACTGCTGATAGACTATCAGCCCCGAGGTTGCCTTTATTTTGTCGCTGGAATTTATTCTGGCACGATTTACATGTTATATTAATTTAAATATAAATGTTCCGTAGTAGCCTACAATTGTAAAGGAAGAGGGCCAATATGGACATTCTGGTTGCTATTACCTATAAAAGGATTTTTTGGGATTTACATACCTTGGGGTTATGCCCTCATGATATGACATGAAATTAAAGTCAACTTGGAGACCATTCCGAGATATAAGGGATGAAATGGCCACATGGTGCAATAGGTGTTCTTGTTTTATAATTGGTTCTCCTTTCCTCGTATTTCTAGTTACCATTTTACATCGAACACTAACAAAAAAAATAACAACACGTTGTGCGACTTTTTTTATAAGGTTCAACAAAATTCTTTAAGAATGTGATTATAATTTTTATCCACGTTATCGATCCTCTTAATATCAAATTGTAATTAATACATATCGGATCAATAAAACACAATTTGTCTCTAGGAAAGACTCCGGACGTGTAGCTACCAATGCGGTGCGTGTTGTGGAAATGAATACTCTACACTTCCGGTCCTGCGATGTCCCTTCCGTCCACGCTTTGTATAAGGATAAAATATTGAGTTCTTAATACACCAGTATATACTTCTATGAGTAATCAATTTGTCATCATCTGTAATTGATTGCAAAGATACTTTAGGTAAATTCTGCTTCATTATTGCCAATACCTTGGGCTGCTAATGATTGGCCGCAGACATCTTGGGCGTTATAAGATGAAATCTCTTGGTGATTAGGACCAACTCATGCCGTTGGGAGGGACAGGTGATACTCACCTTACGTGCGTAGGTAATGGTCGATTTGCTTATAATTTGAGCGACTACTAATAAGAAACAACCGTATTAGATGTCTTCAATACTATTTATCTAGCAAATATCATATGCAGTATGTTTTCGATGATGCATAATTGAGCTCATCCCATTCTATGACTAAGCTGGAAGTTTGCGCTTACTGGATCTATTACCAGATGTTTAAGGTGCAATCACATATTTGTGTTTTGCATATAGCTTTCGAGATACAAGAAGGTAGACTCTGTTGGTAGATTGTATTCCCCGCGGCTTACCATACCCTCGATGTCCACATTTATCTCTAATGAATAGTAGCACTTTTCATATCATACACACTTTACTCATTATTAATTTGAAATTTAACAGCACTTCAGTCACTTTTGAAATTCATATAATTGAGGGGTCTTACAACGCACCTCCCCTCTTTTCCGACAGCAGATACGACCAATTAGGATTTCTAAGTTTTTGGTCCTTATCATCACCGATGAGTCCTAGAAGGACGATAAAACAGCAGTATGGTGCAGTTTAATTTGTTTATGGCATACTGTATATACACTCTATTATCTGTTACAGGTGCAATCACGTGACGTGTGTATGTAGGTCTTTAGTTAATCTTAGAGAAACACATACCATTGTTATTACTCTAAACCAATAAGACGACTTTTCTTATTTATTCATGAAAACTTATTTATACCTACCGTAAACGTTTTTATTTGATAGGTTATATGAGTAACTCCTATACATCAAAATAACACCTGTGGAAGTAATTTGGGAAATGTTACTTGCTGAACTCAACATACTTGAAGCCGATGCATCCAACAGCTGTTGCGTTCCGCATCATTCTTAATTTCTCTCAGACCATGTAAAGCGTACCTATAAAAATCTTATTACACGTTTGATTGAACGCCTGACTTCCCCACTTCATACCTACCACCATTCCTCATATTGATCTTATGTCAAGTGTGAAAAAATTGTCTAAAACGAGTACATATACCATTATATTGATGTCGATAGAATTTTGACTTCACTTCTTATATATCCCTCTGCAATTGTACGCATAATTAATCTTTGACCAACAACGCATTCGTTCAATTTTGTGTAAGAATATTTTTATGAATCTTTCTCGGTTATGTGTATTTTGCTTTCGCCAAAAAACAGGATAAGAACAAGATAAATGGAAGTATTTTTTGTTGTTTGTGTATGTTTTCTTTTATATTGTACATGTGTGTGGTGCTTTTTTTTAAATTCTTCAAGTGCTGTGCTTTAGTTGAAAGTATTTAGAAGGAGATTCCATTGCATTATGGTCTATGGAAAGAATTTGTTTGTATGCGTGTTCGAGTTAGTGGATATATATGTTACCAAGGTTGTTTCCGTGTCGTATTCTCGGCTCTGCGAGAATGGGGATGCTTATTTATTTTGGCCTTAGACAAATGTCTAATTTGTGTGTGACTTAGCCCAAGTAGTGGTGTTTGTTGTTGACGTAACTTGCTGTTCTTCTTTGTACTTTTTAAATTGGTTTATGTTGTTTATTGTCGATCTTTAATGAAAGAACGAACATTATTATGGTTTAGATCTTTTAATGACATTGTATGCATGTTATGCGTGTCCTTTGAAGCAAAAATAAACTCACTTTTTAGATGCCTTTTAGGATACCTAGTGATATAATCTGCGTTCGATGTAATATCAATGATGTATTTGTATTTGTCCCATTTAAAGTGAATTGTAAGTGTAAGACCTCGGATTTACTCGAGTATACGGACTCTAATGTGTGGCCGTGGAGTGTGTATTGGCGTTTGATGTGTGTGTGATCTGGTAAAATCGTGAGCAGTGAGCATTTGTCAGGGCGAAATGTCATGAGCTAGTCCTTTTCCTATTTGTAGTTGTATTGGAGTCTTATTGTACTTTGCGTGTGTCGTCTTTGTAATTGCTTGTTTCATAAAGCATGCTGTCACCTGAGAATAGTCTTAAGTGTGGTATGTGTTATGTAATCTGGAAAATCACTTATATAAATGCGAAAGAAAAATGGGCCCAAACAGGTTCTTTGAGGCACTCCAGATGTTACAGGTAGTATGTTTGAGTGTTTGGCGTCATGTTCAATTGATTGGGAGTGTAACAGTTACAAAAAGCCGAAACTTTAATCAGAAACTTTTTTAACTTTTGAAAATTACCTAGCGACCGTGTGACAAATATGATTACGAATCAACAACACGAAGTATTAAATTAACCCATAGCGTTTGTTTTTAAACACGTGTGTTAACGTTATAATTAATAGCAATCATGCACAGCCTTTAACCATTTACGCGCAGTGTGGCAGAATAGTTTGGCAAGTACCTGTTTGATAATAAATAAAAAAGACTTTCTCATCAAAAATACTTATATGGGTGGTCGGGCGGTGCACTTGCCTTTCACATGGGCGGCCGCGGTTCGATTCGGGGTTCGATTCGGGGTTCGATTCGGGGTTCGATTCGGGGTTCGATTCGGGGTTCGATTCCCTGATCGGACGTGAAAAGGTATTGGGTCACCTGCCCGACCACGTGAGTTTTCACCGGGTACTCCGGTTTCCTCCCACAAGAAGACCCCCGCGCGCTCACATCGGGGCCAACAAGAGTGATTAATATAAGTTGAAATAACTTTTTTCATAATTGTTGTAGATAAATAAAATTTTCTATTTTAAAATATACTTCATATCACATTTCATCCATTTTTTTATGATTTGATAACGAAAATAAGTAAATAAAATCATAGGTTTGAAGAGTTCAGAGCTAAGAAATATTCTATTACGCTTAGTCAGTGGTGTTTGTAGTTCAACCAATGAAAAGCATCCAAAGACAAAGGTTACCGATGAGCAGCCTTGAAGGTGCTTCCACATCGCAGCGCGGATTTATATATTGTTCATCAGTAATGAGGAACGCATTGTAATGGGGTAATATCTATTTGAAGAAACTAATTTTAATGGGAGTATGCTATATTTGCGCCTCAAGAAATGTGTGTTAACGAATCAATATAGATTCTTAGTCAGAGACATATCTTATTCGCTTAGTATTGATTTGGAATAATTCTCTGTTGATGCAGAAGTGTTCCAATTTGAATCTCAACCGATTTCTGAAATTTGTCTTTTCAAAGCTATCGAAAATATTAAAAGGTTTATGTGGAAGCACACCCTTAAGGTCTGTAAGACTAATAAGAAGTAGTATAAATGATCATCAAAATGATATGACCTTATTGTTAATTGTGTCATACAGATGTATTAAGGTGTATATGTACTTAAACCTGCGTTAACAGCGAGAAGAAGCTTTACAATGACGATGACTTAATTGCGTTCCTAGCCTTATAAATTAACATTTTATGCGCATTGATTTTAATTCTTAAAATTCGCAAACTTGAATACATCATGTACAACTAAACAGTGAATTATGTATACATTAACAACTTTATAATATAAAATGTACAAATGTGAATTTGTTCCCCTTTAAAAGGAGTAACCTTTCCGTCTTATTAACGACAAATGGGAAAGTTTTGAATCGTACTTTCTACGTAAAATCTCAAACGGCAATTTGTTTTCATTTCGTTAGTGTGGGGTCAGTCACCAGTTTGAATTGTTTCTCTCGCATTAGCATATGAATTTTGAGCAAACAGAACAAAAAAGCCTATAAGCGAGAAAGACTACAGATATATAAAATATGTCAGTCCTGTGTAGTGAGGACAGAGAATCTCAACCCGAGGGATAACGTTTTGAAGTTTATCACGAGACATTGCCCTGTGCTTAGTTTCAAAAGTTCTTATTCTGAGGATTGAAATAAGTCTAACATAAGTTATATTATCATTGGCATATAATTGATGACGCGACCCTGGTTATTCTGCATGCAGTTTAACGCAATGATGACGTTTCAAGAAAATAGCGCTTGTGAACTGTCCCTAGGCAGGTTCAGACACATTCATTTTTTTCTCTAGCAAAACGGGAATGCATGTGTAAAATGTGGAAGGAAACATTCTCTTCGAAAGCATACTTATAACGCGTAAAACCTTCGATCGTGAAAGCATGAATCCCAAGACATCATCGGATCACAACTTCATTGACGTCGTCTGTCTGTCTGATAATGGACATTGACAGTCCCATACTGTTGTTTAAGTTAATTCCGCCAGACTATGTTACGTCAGCCGAAATCCTGTGCAGGTCAAACGTCCAATTACCGTTTAGTCAGAACTTCTATTGGAAATTCCGAACGTAGACATCATTATACAAATTTGGACGCATTGTCAATGGAAAAAAGTCTCGTCCAAAAGAACTCGATGGATTTGCAGATATATGGTAATTATGATTACGTGTGATTTGTTGAACGAAAATCATTTCCTGACTTGATCATAAGCGTAACAGAAATTTTTCACTTAAGGTGCAATACGAGAGAGGCAATACTGATACATCCTCTTGTCGTCTCGTACGCAACATTATCGAAATCAAAATGTCATTGATTTTGCTGGGTGATTGTCAAAGAATACCCTGTTTTAGTGTTAGCTTTTTGGAAAGAAACAAAACAAACTTTGTAACAGTATTAAAACTTGGAAAATGATCAAATGAATGGTATATTTAGAAACATAAAGGAGCCTTTGATCAAAACGGTTGCATCTGCCTCGACTATCAGGCGTTGACTGGGTAATAGATAATGTCAAAGATGATCAGTACGTTGTTGTTTTGCCCTGTTATTGAACCCGTGTAAAACATTGAGAGGGGTTCCCCCAACGATTGATTCTTGGTAATTATAGCTTTACGAGTGGTAGCACTTTTGTCGGCCCCGATACATGAGCTAATACTTGAAGCGAAGTCAAGAGTCATAGCTCATGAAGGGGGACTGGCGAAAGTGATATCAACCTTGAAGCAGTGTGATAATGTTTTACTATATTGATGCAGAAACAAGTAATAATAAGTTTTCAGGATTATAGCTTCATACAACTATCGACTGGGGATAGCACGTTTTAATAACTTTACTTTATTAAATATATTAGGAGAAATATAATATTACGTTTTACATTTACAATTATAATTATACATAATAAACAGAATTGATCGTACAATCACAGGTAAAATAAGTTTCACGAGAAATCTTCACTTATACTGTGGAAACTGATAACATAAGTTATTCATACGTCGTTCACGATACTTTGTAGTAACTTAAACGTAAATAAATCATTTCAAGATTAAATAATCGGCAAATATGTGATTTAATTTATCTGTCAAGTATTAGAAGCTGACAGTGATTGACATTTCATAATATATTCAAATACGTTCAAACATTCAAACAGCGATATTTAGAGGGGGGGTCCTTTCGGGAGCATTTGGAGACACATCTAATTTTGTTTGCGTTCATGATGTCTTTCGTATTCATTTGGTGTGCGTTTCCTTAACGCTATTGCCTTCGCTACTTTCTTTGTAAAGAAAGAATATTGCATTTTCCCCAAGAAAGTTAATGAATAGCGATAAGAAGTCAACTCCAAACGATTGCCTATCTTATTTTTAACACACCTTATCAATTGATTTGATTTCTTCACAAAATCAGTTAATTCTTAAACAATAAAAGGCATAACTAGCTAGCAAATAAAGCTTTCTATTCTCCGTTATTGATAATTTTCACAAAACAGTTTTAAGCCACCAATATCTTGTTATATACACACGTTCTTAAAAATTTCTCTTGTCAAAGTAAATTCATTTTTTTAATTGACATTTTTACCAAATATCAACAAAAAAGTTCATTATTAAGTACCTTCGACAACATCACCTTGTAATCGGAATCTTTGCTAATTAGTCTCAGTGGTACTGTCGGTTTGACAGATGTCGCGTGTAAACATGGTCCACTTATTTAAGGTGACACATGTTGCAATGATTTCTGACTTCAGCTACCGTTACAAGAGGTATTTCACGGCTGGTACAAAACCCCCTAGATCATCATTCACCAACAATTCATCTTTGAATACTGGATATGGTCGTGATGCCAGTCCATTATTTTTATAGACCAAATAACATTAACAAACAACTTCAGTTAACGAACTTTCTGAAGCCTGGATTTATTTCCAATTAGGTTCGATATTCAAAACCTAGCAGAATTTGATTAATATTTATTACAAGTGTTTGGTATCGGCGTTCAAGGTGTGAAGTTTTATTAAGCAATAACATGGTCTGGTACTTAAACCTGAAAGCATTCATGCACGTCAACCATCTTTAACTTAAAACGTCTGCACGATAAAATCACTTCTATTTGCGTCAATCCAAATAATGAATTAACAGAGCGAAATATCAAGACTGTGGTATAAAATGTTATTACACATTGTCGCAAAGTGGGCTTTTCCATTAGGATCAAATCAAATCAAATAAGAAACTGATCAATTGATTATACAATCAAGCGTGTTGAGGATTAAGATTGAAGCATACATTTGAGTTATTTGATTTGCACCATCCAGTAGACCACTCACGGGCAACTTCGTAGGTTACATCACATCACGGTCTACGTTAACTTAAGTTTGTTTTGATCTTTTTCGGCTTTTTATTGAAAATTGTAATAACTTCTACGATATAAAATGTTAAGTTGGAAGTCCCAATTGGTTTTAGAAGCCTTTAAAGATAGTACTGGTACATGTAGTGAATTTCTCCTACATGTCAGAACTACTTAAATAAAGTAAATGGTTTATACTTGTTACGTCTTTTAACAAAAGAAGGCAACTTATCCTTTACATTATAAAACACCAACAAATATACGGAAATGTAATAAACGAAATGGTCAATCAACTTGAAGTAACGAAAGATTCTGTACAGTGATAATTCAAAGAATACAATAACAAATCAAAATGATATACATGTTTACCTATTTGAAATACGTTCATTTCTATTGTTTCAGAAAATGTTGTTAACATATCTGATTACCAACGTCTGTGATGGGTCGAAACGAAAACGTATGGTATCAAACATCGAAGAAGTAAACCAATACTTGGTCCTGAATGTATTTTTAAAAATATTTTCTAATGTTGACTTGACACAAGAAGCCACATTTAAAATGGTTAATATCCCTGTATTTCTAATATAACAATATTCGACAAAAGATTCTTCTTTCCTCCTATCTCAATGGTAATATATTTCTCTTATTTTAAGCCAATGACAATCGACAAAAGTAAAGGAAATATTTACAAAGAGAACCTTCAACAATATTCAAAGTGAATTAGACGAAGTGTTCGAGAAATGCACACATTTTGTTTTGCTTCTTTGATGAAAACCATGCAAAACGAGAACCGGTATAGCTACAGTACGACGAAACAACGAGGCAAGTCCTGCGTTGTAAGTTTCTCCGTCAGCAGGGAGAACCCTTGCATAACAATTCAACTGCGACATGCCCCACTTAATGTGTTAATATGAATCCATGCAAGATAATTATATCATTAAGTAAAATGCAATTGTGCAATCTGTTTATGACGGGTTATTATATATTTTTGTTTCTTGAACACCCACCTCATAACATTTTAATAATATAAACTGTACAGGACCAAAGAATCAAGAAAAAAAGAGAAAACGCTATACTATGTATACTATTCTATAATTTCCTGGTGCGTACGTTGAAAGCAAGTGTACGACTAATTACCGAGATCTTTTGTTTATCTGATTAATCATAAGGGATTTGTTGGGTGCTGAAGTATCGACATCGCTCCTTCGGGAAAGCCGTTCGGCTAGTTATCGTTCTGAAGAGCTTCGTCGCTTCAGCGCTCTAGCATTGTTACGTCACGTTTGGTGCTCGTGATCGGCGCCATTATGATTGTGTTTAACAATGCGATATGTCGGCGGGAATTCGTTCAGGGAGCGTAATTAAATTAGTGAGAAGTACTTCAAAAATCGAACGCATTAACGACACGTAATGTTAGAATAAAATACGTAATGTTCTAATATATATTCGTTTGCGTCTAAAAAAACTGCGCTTTGTCGGACAGTACAGCTGACACCGAACCCCTTAGACGAAGGAATAATCTAAATCGATATCGACACTGATCAGTTTTATTATTTAATGTAATTTATACAAAAATATACATGGAATTATATATCAACGATAAATATCTCCAAATCGAATATAAATCTGGGTCATAGCTACGATTGACACTCGGGCTTGGTTTTGGTTTCATAGGTTTTAACGTTCTACATGTTCTTGTATAAACAGCTTTAATCCTTTAAGGACGTGCCTCCATATATGTATTATAAATGCGTGCATGTGTGTATGTGTGCTAGAGTCAAGATATGTTGGTGTAAATGCCTCCTTGCGATAGCGATGATCTGAAGCCAACGTTAGCGTGCTACCTCACTAAAATGCTATGCCGAAGGCACCCAGAACAGCATTCCACCCGGTCACATTAAACTGACAAATGGTGAACCAGTTGTTGCCGTTTCCCGAATTGCGGAATTTTAAGCAGGGAATAACAATATAATTTTAATGATATTGGTATGACTCTCCAGAATGGTAGATCAACACAACAATCATTCAGATATGATCATATCCATCTGTTTATATCTGGTTATTGCGAATCTAACCTAATTCCTTAATATGCGTACATAAAAAGGAAATTATCACAAAATAACAAAGAAGATGTTATCAATATCGAGGACAGGACGGTAATCATCATAAAATCGGTCAAACTACTGTTTGGTTTGTACTTCAGCACGACTATAACATTAAAAGCTTATTCTACGAACGATATATCATAATTTATGGTCATATTACAGCTATTTGTACACAAATATGTCTAATAAATCAGTAGATAACCTTTCATTTATCGATATTAATCTTATAATATTATAATTACGGAGGGGTACCCATTTTCTGACCAGAGGGTCAACCTTCATGGCAACAACATACAGTAAAATCTTGGTACGTCAGTAAAACACTAAGACAACTTTACATATTATCAAGATTGTTCTTAATTTTGCTGCCAGGAAAGTTGACCATCTGGTCAGATAATGGGTAATCCTCCGTAACACCAGGTTTTGACTCCAAGATCATGACTCCTGTATTTGTTTTTATTATAGAGTCACCTCTGTATCTGGGTTTTTTCCAGTATGGAATAAGAGTTGTAATTTTACCTTGCTTTATTGACGCTCTGGTACGTTATCTTTCTTTTCTATTTTAACACCAAATCACTTGTAGATTAAATAATCTAGACGATTGCGGTCGCGTTTGTATTTACCATCAGACGCCATAATGAACAGGTGTGACAACGTAAATAGGTGCAAGTCGATAATGAAAGGTTTTATTCAAAACGATAACTCTGGTATTCATATGTAAACGTTTCGTATAGTGACTATTTGTTTTCCTCGGGTTCCAACTTATAGGTTCCGTCTTGGTATAATCTCCACCGTTAATTACTTAACAAACACATATGATGGATTTTCTC